>JADWOT020000404.1:0-110445 GCA_036345935.2 Taenia hydatigena
GAAACTTGTCTCACCGTTCGCTGGCATCAATGAGCGCACGTAGTGCACAGCTGCGGCGACGCTGTGAGCGATGTTGAAGTGCTCCATATCGGACGAGCACCCAGGGTCAGAGACGAATGTGTAGATAGTGAGAAGATTTCGACCACTCGGAGAAACCTCATTTCCTTCACCGAGGACGTCAAGGATGGTCAAGGTGATCAAGAAAGCGACCAGAAGCGTCTCGTTTTATCGAACGATTTTGTGGGGAATTGAAGAGGTGTGAAATCGTTTCAATTTATATGTAAGCGGTTGATGTTAACGCCCCTTCTTAATGCACATAAGCAATTAATGTAGGCGATAACGGAGCTAAAGTTTGCCTGGCATGATGGAGCAAAAGATGCTGAAGTATTTTATTAGCGAATTTGTTGCAGCTATTTAACACACTAGGAGAGGTTGCAAGGTTGCATGCATGGAGCTTAATAAACTGCTCCCATCAAAATAACCGTTGGGTAGGCCAGTGCATTAACTTTATAAATAGCTGGGGCGATCTTGCTGACAAAATAATCTAACATCTTTAACTCAATTATGTCACACAAACTCCAATTCCGTCAACGCCTGCATTAATTGCTTTTGTGAGTTAAGAAGGGACGTTAATATCAACCGCTTGAATACAAATTGAACCTATTCCACACCTCCTCTGATTCTCCAATACAAGTTGTTCTACTGATAAATCTACTTGGACACTTTAAAGGCACGCTGGGCTGTCACGAATCAGTCGTTCTTGAGATGATGTTTCCGTTGAAGACTTTGCAAATCCTCAACAGCTGTAGCAGTAGTGAAAGATCATGAAGGAGAGGCTGCTGTGCGATAGATTTTTCCACCACTTTCAAAGTCTTTTACACCCCTACTTTTGCAAGGGCTATAAATTTTACTTACTTGTTGAGCGAGAAAAATGGGACCATGCAACTTGTAACTCGTTTGGGACACACAGCTGGAGGTCTGGATGGAGGAATTGCTGTTAATGTAGGCTAGTATGGAATGGGTGCAATTCACATGTTTTGGCATGACCAGGAACACTGTTCACGGCGGCAGATTTGACCTGGAGAATAGTCACATGGGTGGAATGTATATAAGGTGCTTCGCGAAGGCTCATTTATGCCGTGCTCATGAAGTACAGCCAAGCGCAAACTCTAGCGCCAAATTTGCAGAAAGGATAGGATGGCACTTACTATAGCAACAAAGACACTGTGTAAGTTTCATTCGTTCGTTTTATCTCTTCTTAACTTTCTCACGCAGCTGACAATGTTCGCCGATCTAGTCAATGGCTATTATGAATTAATGCTGTTCATATGACAGCTGCTATTAGTTACTAGTTCGTCAACATCTAGTGCGTACAGGCTTCAAATTAATGTCCTTGCATACGTTTGAGACACTGCTTAATTTGAGCTTAGGAAAAATAATTTCGCTAAAATAGATTCGTATTTCTGAATTTCGTTCCTGTTCTGCATATGCGAATGTGTAGCTATTAATAGTTCTGTGATTCTCTTGGTATCAGATCTTATCAACGTGTGACAAGGGGTGAGGCATTGCCGTACGTTCTTCATTTGTGGACAAGAAATCGCCTGCCAAATCGATTAGTTTGCCACCTGAGAGCGGTCAAAGTATGCCAGACCAAGATCCTTCGTGGAAATTCAATTTTTTCCTTCAGCCAAAAAGATGCTGCTGGCCTTGATAAAAAATGTTAATGCCTGCTTTGGTGGATAGATGCAAAAATTCGACTAATCTGCACCATTACACAGCAAGTAATATTGCATCATTCCATCCCACCATCTAAATGGCTTTCTTTGTTCTTTTTATTGATATTTTGTTAATGTAACATGCTTGAGGCATTGTATTCCCTTTTAGCAAAATTTGTTTCAGTTCTTGCACTTGTAGACAGGCATGCTCTTAAAGGATTGCTGGCACTGGCAGCTTTTATTCCTCCCCTTCGAAGAATTTCGACACTTGTTTCGATGCACTAGCACCGCCAAAATGTTGCCTTCTGTATTGATTTCAATTGCTAACGAGAGTTGCTCTACTTCGAACCCGTTATGTACAATATCCAGATCCATCGCTATGATATTTTCAAGCCTCATAAGGCCACATTGATACTTGAAGGCTTCCTCTTACGACACGTGTTGAGATGTTAATACTGGCGTCTTTTAACTGGGGAAATTTTATCGAAGCTTGTTTACCCGATTCTGCATCTGTTAGTGAATCTAAGTAGCAGATGCGCGTTTTCTTGCAAGCTAACAAGCCCAAAAGCGACTATTATAACCATTGATCCAACTTTAGGGTGTAGGACCTGGTTGTCAATCAGAATTCAAACGAAAATCTTAAGGCTCTCTAATTTCCCACTGGACCCGGTGGCTGACACTGTTATTTTGTATGACGACGTTTCTCCAAAGCGATTAATGGTCATGCTCTCACCCCGTGAACGGGCACACACTTAGTGACCTGCAGGGTAATAAGTTTTAAATGGCGTTCCACTAGACATAGGAATGCTTAGCTCACTACTCGTCATCGTAGCCAGTTTGCGTTCTCAATGAATATATTCCCCAGAAAGGCACTGTATCCGCTCAACGGTGACAAACTAAAACATTGGTTGATATCGGAGCCATGGGAGACCATGACGTTTGTTGCCGCCAAGAAGAAATCGCACAGAGGGGCACAAATGTTTAAGTGGATTCTTCTTGGAAGTTAAGTCTCCCGGTTTCAAGTTAGTCTTTTCACTTTAGGCCTTCGCATCAAAATTCTTTTTGAATTTCTCGCTCCTCTGCTTACCTCTCTACACATCCCCGCTGCTTGCAGATCACACGCTACTCTGCGTCCGTCCGCATACAAAAGCGTTGGGATTTTCAAAGGGCATGACTACACAATGCAGGGCACCACGTGCACCTGTAGGCTTGGTGTTTATGTGGCTGACCGACTAACTCTCAGGCGGATAAGGATGTTACAGTCACCAGGTTTGTTCACTTACGAGCATCTAAAATTTTTATTCGATTGCAACACCCGAGTGGTAATCTGTAGACTCAGAGAGAATTACGACTTCCCAAGGGCCGATGAGGAGAAACAAAACAGGAATACGGATCTATATGAAGCAAGAAGACGTGTACTTAAAGCAGAACTGACAAAAAATTGTAGGTGAAAGCGTCATTCTGACCAGATAACGATTCACTCGAGACACACACACTCTGGTTGAATTTGAGGTCGAACGCGTTAGCAGCGATAAATAGAGCCTAGCACTTTATTGAATTCTTATTTTTGCAAGACACATACTCTATTCAGTTACAATTCCGGGGTTGTTAGAATTAGAATGCATTCCCACTTGCCTCAGCCCACTTAACCGCTGATGTCTCTGTAGTTGTTGAGATAATGAATTGCATGCAATGCTCTATTTTTGCCCTATACAGCTATAATTGACTAGCATTAGAACCTTAGTTCATCGGTTAGGCAACTATTCCCTCATGATCAGTCTCATGCGAAACTGACAGGAATAAATGGGGCGTGAGAACTGCGGTTCCATATTGCCTAGCCTTCACAGATTGAGGTCACAGTCATTTGTCCTTTGCTAGTTTGTAGAATAGTGAAATCTGTGATGAATTTTTTCTGGGTTTATGAACGTGGATTAAGCTGGTACAAGCTATTAGCCCCAACTGGTGTCATTATTGCAAACGACACAACCATTGGGCATTGTGAGGGAGATTTCTCTTCAAACAGGTGCTAGCTGTGAACGCATTGAATAGTCATTCTGCAGCTTCTACATTGAGCATCGCATTTCAATTGATCAGAGCTGAAATCCAATCTGTCAATTTATTTGTTTTATTTGCCCCTTTATTTCGACCTGTGACTCACTCAATAGCAGGACTCATACCCATCATTTTGTGTGCTAATTCATTTATTCATTTAATTGTTGCTCCCTACTTACCAAATAAAGCATTTTTTAGCACCCTAGATGTTTGTTCTGCAGAAAGACATCGCTTCAAAACTACGACACAGTAACTGGTAGCTTTTGCATTTTGAGATGCTATCCTGGTCCTTTTAGCCTGTATTTGTAGCAGAGTGTAGCTCGGATGACTGATCAGTCTGAAACTTTGACCGCCTTTGAAAACCAAGGTCTTCTACTAAAGAACAACTTGGCACAGTAGCAACAACGATGCCAAATCCCATTGCAGCGATGTACCGATATTCGACTTCAGTTTGTTCTTTTCTACGATTTTGAAATAGAAAAATCAGATTCTCATGCTGTTTATTCTCTAGCTGCTCCGGCCACATCCAACTGTCCTCTGATTAATCTCCATGCTTGGCTCTGCTACTATCATGTTATCTTTCACCGTATCATATTTTTATTGAATAAAATATGTGACGCCCAAAATATTTGATTTTTCACTTATAGAGAACATACGGATTATCACCAGGCATGCATTTCGAGAGCGAGGCTCTATTTTTGGAAACTTTAAGGTAACGTATACATTGTAGCGACTACACAAAGAGATGATCATTTCGATCCCATAACTTCACAGTTTTGCCGAATACCACTTCAGTGACAAATGATTAATTCGTTCTTCTTAATGCTTGTTGAGATTTAAGCGAACGCTCAAACAAGTGATGGTATTCCACTTTCGCCAAAGTGATTTCGAAGTGAACACCTTTGTAAGGTCGTTTCTATTGACATTCGAGTCTTTTTAATGTTCTGAAGGTGCGTTTAATTTTTTTTTGATTAAGTTTCCAGCCTGACTATAGTAAAACGTTGGAAATCGAGTCTTTTTGGTCCCCAATGGATCTACTTCCATCGATGCGCGCGTGGCTGATTTTAACAATTGTACTATTCTAAGTATATCAAACCGTGCCTCCAACTGCAATGCGGAAGCTCGTGCGATCAATCTGCGTCAGAATGCGTGATGTCTGAGGCTCAGTTGATTACGAATTAATAATGTAACTACGCGCTTTCTTGTTGAGAACCACGGTAATTAATGCTTTAACCCTTGCCCCTATTGTGAGTTTTATGTCAACTCTCTGAGATAGCAATATTAATGAGAGTTGGTTCTGACTCCATCTAAGGTCCATGGCAACTTCTCGTTCTTCGAGGATATTATTGGCGCCCATTGCATCAAAGGATGTCAAATTTTGCATAGTCTGAGGAAAAATGAGAAAGATTTAAGGTGACATTTCACAAGTTTGCACCGTTTTTAGTGTTTTAGCAAGACCCCATATTTTGCACTTGAATCCTTAATTGCATGGGCTGAACTATTTAATTTGAGACTTCCTACTTAATGGCAGGCTCCTTCGTTCAAATTATCACGGTAGCAGCTTGATTGGAATCGTTCCTTGCTGCCAACGAATTGCACTGCATTGGGGTTCACATACCGGCAGTTCACGCATTGGCATACTCTTTCAGATTACGAGAGCATAACAGTGGTTTATTGACAGCTGCTATTCTCCATGAGGAGAATGACTTCTCTCGTATATTATTGCGATCAATTCGCTATTCAGATGGCAGCAATAAACCTGAGCTGATGAGCGAAGGAGGCATTTGAGTGTTGTCAGGTCACATCAGTTGAAATTGCTCGTATTGTTTATTGTTTGCGACTATTTTTTTAGTTGTATGAGGTCATTCTACGCTTCAATGGTTATGCGGCTTTTGCGGTTTGGGATCGGCTGTGTTTATGCGACTTATGTACGTGACATATTCCAAACATGATGAATCGACAACCAATCCAGTTGATTTAGATTCAGACCCCTAATTTTTTTGAACCACTAATGAGTTTGATCCATTTGCAAACCCCTCTCGATGTAAAAACTGCAATTGTGTCCAGTCTGTCAGCAAAGCCGAAAAAGTAGGTATACATTCCTCCAGGCCTCCAGAATTTGCTTACCTCTTCGGAGGCCTATTTGAGTGGAGAGGCTTAAGTGAATTCCTGTGCTGGGCAGGGAAGGTTAAAAGGAAATGAGAAATGGCTTATTGACCATTCACTCCTTTTCCTTCCGGCACAAAGTGATGCGGAAATGGGTGCAGGCATCAACTAATGTATTATAGCCTGTGTAGAAAAGCCAATCTCGGTCTTGGGAGTGCCGAATCTAGGTGATATAAAATCAGGTTTGCATAGAGGTGCAGAACGAACACTACTTTTGCCTGGTCAGCCGAATGTGCCAAAAGTATGTGGGTTGAGTAGGGCTTCTAAATTTTGTAAAGTCATAACAGGGCATGCTAAAAGAAAAAAAATGACCTGCATGCAGCATTTGTTTGTCAGTGTGAGAATGAACCCTGTAATGATCACTACCACAGAAACCAAGAAGTATGGTTGCAAAAATTGTGCCCTCATTGCCTGTAGTGTGTGTTTAATCAGTCAGCTATCCACACGCTAGTGCCCGTTAAACGGAGGAATGACCTTCCGAATGGTCGCCGTTTTTACCCATTGGTGTTACGATGAATGGCCATATAGGAGGGGCTAGTGCATGCTACGTGGCAGATGATGCATTAGACTGGAGAAGGGGGAAAAGGACAGTAAACATCCATTTGATTACGTCAGTGCCACAGTTCAGGGTTGCAGGGCGTTTGTCTGAAGCTCATACGAAATTCAGTTGGATGCTGCAGCACAATGTGGGCGGTCGTTTGAAAGCGAATCAGCGCATGGGCGATAAAATTCATGCCAACGACAAACACATGCAAAATCCAGTCGTTTTTAAATTTAAGGTTGTGTTCTCAAGCGATGTTGCTGAATAATTTTTGATTAAATTATACTTGCATTCCAAATTAGCTATTAGCATGTGGGACCTCAAGTTATCTGTGGTTGACAATAGATTCAGTTTTAAAGGCGGAAATCTCTAAGATGCTAACGCGATCTAAGGATGCACATTATGGTTACGCAGGGCTCTAAGATTACTTTGCTGGTGTCTGAGATATTTAGCTCCGAAAAAAATGGAAGGTAAATCACGCAACTAGCGGATCTGAAGGAAATCTATTGCTAGCAAAAATTGCAGCAGCATTGAAGCACTTAGGAACTTTAGGTTCTTATGTTCTATTTCGTTGAGTAATGAAAAATATGGTAGGTGTATGGATTTCGTGAGTCTTGATCACGCGCAAACATAAAACTGCATTACTTGGCTTCACCTAGCAGCTTAGCAACAACAGGTCCATTTCGACAGCTTAAAAATCATTCACTTTTGCTGTTTCCGTGACAAATGAAGGCCAGTCTTGATTGTTGAAATTTTGACACAATCTCGGTGAGAAATTTGTGTCGCAGATTAAAACGACGCATCTAGTCTTGCTGCGCTGCACCAATTTGTCAAGCAGAATGATTGAGACTAAAATAGGAAATCTGTTTGAGTCGAAGCAGTCTTAACAGAGAGCAACGCGCAGATTACATATACAAGTGAGTCTAGCCTGCGCATGGAACACAGAGTTTGGGTCCGCCAAAGAAACTTTTGATACCTTATTCTAGACTTTCGACTAAAGAATTGAATTACACACATTTGAGTGAGAGATTGCTAAACTCATTTTCCCTCTGCAGCCACAGAAGTTCCTCGTTCACCTGATGCTCTCTACAAGCGTGCCTCAAATGCAGTAATTTAATGCAAATTAACAATTTCCTTCGCTGACGATCTTCACCAATCGTGCCTTTGATTACCATGTACGAAGATTTGCAAACGATTGCTTGGAGTGACTTTTGCAAACAACTTATTGAATTTGGAATTTTGAACGGCTTCATTGGTACTAACCTGCATAGATTTTTTTTGGCAAAGTAGACAACTTTGCGACTTCATGCGACCCTTTATTCAATAGTCTTATTAGGTAATTATCTTGTTCGCTTTTGCAGCTTCAGAGCACACAAATGTCGCAACAAGTGCGAGCTCTGGACTCAAGATAAAGTTGATGATTTGATTAAGATTGATTGCGGTAAGGTAGTCGTTTTAACTTGTGGTAGCTACAAAGGGATATGTAATTTCCTGATTCAGCGATTTATGGTCCTATTTTAGCTCAAGTAACCCATGTTTTTGCCCACTGCCCCACCCCTTACGCACCTTTTTTCGCCCTCTCATTCTTTGTCAGTCGCACTGCCTACAAGCGGTTGAGCGGATGACTTAGCGTCGGCAGGCCTCTAAAAATAACAGAGTAAAGGGACAGAGAACATCATAATCAAATTTATTTTAGGCAACTATAGCAGATAAATGGAGTGGCGGTGAAACACCAACTTCTGACCTTCTGACCCGATTTAACACAATATCAGTAATAAGATTGAAACGCATCAGTTCAGTTATTTCTTAAGGTGCACTGCTATGGGGTCAGACAAGTGCAAACAGTCTATCGGGGTGACGAAAAAGACGAGTTGGACGCGGAATGCGTGGTCGGTATCTATTCCCGTAAGGAGGGCTGCAGTCAATTCCTCTCCATCTTCACCGAATTCACTATAAGGCCCGCCCTCAATCGTTTTTGCGACCACTTCTTTACCCTCAAGAAGGTCCGTCTTCAGCTTCAGCACTGCCTCGCCATCCATCATAATGGCAGCAAAGGCGGGTTACGATGCGGACATGAGGAGAAGGAACGTGCACATTAGAGTCGGTAATAGTTGCATGCTGTGTCCATGCAGAATCGAAGCTGCCCGAGCGCGGAATGCTTAACGCTCCCTTCAGGCGATTATTTATAGACTACTCTGTTTATCCTTCCAAGTCAATGCTTGTGATTGAGCGTGGGCGCATCCAAAGAGATCAGTTTATTCATTTTTACTAAGGCATTCTTGCGACAAGATCAAAGTGGGTTTGTCCTTGAGCTAATGCAAGTCTGATTTCGATGCCTGGTTTATAAGCAAAAAATTTGTAGCCTAAAGAATGGCTGATATTTTTATAATCAGCGGCACGTATTTTATGAGAGTTTTGAGGAAAACAATCTTTTATGTCGACTTTGAGGGGGTGCGAGTAATTTGAAACAATGGCATGGGCAACAAAAACGATAATTTGGGTAGAATCGGAACCATCGAAGTGATTAAGCCTTTGCCAACAATTCCTTATTGCATTTTAAAATTCATAATTAATCCATAAAAGATCTGTGCCAAAAATACTGTGACGTCTTTTCGCCGTGCATCAGTTTGCTATAAATTAAAATAAAATGTGCAAGTCATGTAGAAGTAAGATTTCATCCCTTCCAATGTCGTTCGCACGGGGATTTCTCATCTTCAAATAAGGTGAGCTAAACTCTTGCCATGCTGACATTGGAAAATAATAGTTTAAATTTAAATGCTTAACTCGGTTGCCAGCATAGCTTCGAAAACGAATTAATATCTAGCAATGCGACAGCTCATCTCCTTCTTTCTGAAGGAACTCACTGCGCTGCCATTCGTCTCTCATTGTTAACCTTTTAAGCGCTTTAAGTTGACAGTAGCGTCATAACTTAGTTTCTACAATTTCGATAATCAAGGCAGCAGATTGCATGCGTCTGCAATTAGCCCTCCGGATAATTGGCTTTAGGCATGAACTTCTGGTCCAAGGCACGCATTTTTAGGTGGTTAGTCCGTTTATGCGCCTACAGGTTGCGATCATTACCACCCCTGGCCCATCCTTAACACTATCGTAGAGGACGCTGAAGTAGCATAGAAGCTGATCACATAGACACCTTTATCCAACAAGTGGTGATGAGAACGGTGTATGGAGGCCAAAGCGCTAGGTGTGCCTAAGAAAAATGAGGGAAGGGAAGGTATTTTAGCGCCAAATTGTTCGCGGTACCTTTGATGGTAAGTCGTTGAGACTTCGACGTTTCTTAAAACTTGCTCTTGTCCATCTATATACATAAAATTCTAGCGATGCCAGCCTTTATAATGCCAAGCTGCCTCATTCCTCAACCATTCTATAACCTACCATGCGATCCTGCGTCTACCCAGCCACTACCTCTGCTGCCCCACATTTTGACAGTCGGCGTATGTACTGTCTCGCCCTCAGTAGGTGCTGCAGTCAATGTAGCAGTTAAGTGACGCAGCCTTTTTTAAGCTGCTAGCTGATGATTTATTTTTCGCATTTTTTTACATGGCTACATATTTAAGGCATCATAAGTGCATGCCGGGACCTTCCTTTTGAGCCTTGATCCCAATTCACAACCTGCGGCATTGAACATCGCAGCATCCGTTTGACGTAGCTTTAGAGATTCTAAACTTACGAATCGGCTGCTGTAGTCGGTTCGGTTTTTGCTTCTATGTATCTGTACTTTGCGTTATTTATTTATTAGACCCCAAGTCATGGGCCCCTTATGCATCAAATTCCATTGCTAGGGCTGTAAATGGGCGCAAGCATCAAATTGGGCGAAGGGATGGGCACAGAAAACATATCCTTATGTGATGTTACGCGTTAGAATTAGGAACTTATCACAATGCCAGTGAGATACCACGTCTAGAACTCACAGCTATCAACGCTTGTCAATAACTCTCTGCACGACTCATGCGACTTCGCACAATTCCACCAAAGGGGAACTGTCAGCGAGGCCGAAATAAGATGATCTGAGGAGTGTCCAAGTGCCTAAATTTCCCTCGATGTTGATCTGCTCTTGTACGTTATCATAGTTTTGTTTTAAATACAAATATTCCAACCTCAAAGTATTTCCAAAATCACTAATGTACTCAAATTTACTAGATCTGAGCTTCAGTTGTGCCTGCAACTTTAATTGATTGTGCTGTTCTTGCGATTGGTGGTGATTTGTCTCATTACCTAGCTGTCACGTAAAATTAAACAACTACGCACTCTAACTAGATTTCGTCAATTGCATTCTGTGACATTACAAAGAGCAGTCAGTTATGACTTGAACAAACATCACTGGCTAATTGATTGCAGGTCGAGAAGACATCGAGACAGGTGGCATTACAGCATTGTCCTAGCAACCAAACCTCCGTCTGCTTACTCACATTAGAGTATCTCTCATTGTGAGCCCAGCGATGAGTTCTAATCGAGCAACAGAACAGGTCCATGCAAGCAGACACAAAGTCGGTTAAGCGTGAACATAATTTCTGCAGAACTGAAGAGGTACACTAGTGGGTATTCAATTTGTCGTGGAGACGTCCATCTTCTTCTCAGAGGATGTGAATGCAGATGTGGACTTGGCTTAAATGCTGACGCTTTGGATTTGCAATTTGGAAGCAGGATAGAGTGTTGAACATGCGACATATCATCCTATTCTCAACGTTAACTTAATGAGAGAGAGGCTATAAGGTGCATGTGGGCCCGACTGCGTTTGACTAAAATCCTAGTCTACTGGAAATGAAAATGATGGCGTCGGTAGGATTTGCATAGATTAATTCCACCACATCGATTGCCTTCTGCTCTAGAGCTGGTAATGACTCAATGATATCAGCACACTTTCTCACTGTTAAGCATAGGAACAGATAGTCTTCCTTCGTTTAATGTCAACGCATTGTGATAGGGCTGAAGACCGCATAGACGCAGAGCATCGACTTCGCTCACGCGTGTCGCTTGGGTTAGCGTCGCATGCAAGGAGCCGGTAGGAAACACACTCTTAACTGATTGGCTTACACTAAAGCAAGCGCCGCTACAGTACATGGACCGGGTTGGTTTACTGATGGCGCTGATGATAAACTTGCAAACTCCCTGAGCAGTGGCAGGCGTACTACAGCCCATAATTCTCTGCTCGTAATGATCTAGTCATTCTAGTACGTTACCACATCGACTCAGTAGCAATTCACTCAAAGATATCGTCCATGAAGCAGTTCATTTCACACATCGTCTTTTAGGAGATGCCCGCATCAGGATAGACTTTGCCCGATACCATCAATACAGGTAGCGTAACTCATCTTCCTCCTCATCTCTTTCTCTTTCACCATTTTCTGTACCTTCATTCTTGATGCCTCCTTCGCAGCCTTGCTCGCCACTACCTCAGGGGTCATGACAACCTCTTCCCTTCAGTGGAACACAGCACCATTACTGACAAAGTCCACGTCACCAATGGCATAGGCGCTAGCCCATCGCAACTACCACAAACGGATCATTAATCTTCTCTTTGGCTTGATCATGTAGTTCAACACCATTGCTATGATGCTACTTTTGCATGAGCCTGGAAGCATCACTTTGGTTGACCTTAGCTTTTTCGTTTGTTGTATGTACTACTACTAGTTGCTTGTCAGTGCGTCGTGCTTGCGTAAATCATGATGAAAATGCGGGAAAATACCATCCAGCTGTTAGTACATTTGCAATTCATTTGCATGTCTTTTGGGCCATTTTATCTACTTTCTAGAGGAAGCAAGCAGTCCGACCCGGATCAGGGTCACTTGAATTAGTCCGTGCTGTACGATAATGAACTTAAAAATGCAACTGTTTCAAACGCGTATTGAGTGGCTTTAGTTGGGAAATTCGAGCTCACACTCGCAAATGGATGCCAATTAGTGCGACTGTTTCTCAAAAATTTATCTTTGGATGAAACCTGTAAGTGACATAAAAATAACCTTAATTGTCGATTTGTTCCGAAATTGAAATATCGATAGTTGCGCTAGCCTGACCATAAATCTGTTCTTAGAAAAACAAAAGTCTTATCCTTCTATAAGCAATGCTTTTTCATTCAACAATCAGTGGTACTAGTGTCTACAAGAACTATAGAAACTTTAGTATTAGTGTTTATATTTAAATGCATGCAAGCCTCCAAATATTTTTGCTGCAGTGTTTGCGTCGGGCTAGAGAGCTAGTAAGTGTTTACTTACATCCTTAGAGACGTAACCGTAGAATATTTAAAAAAAAACTTACCAAGAGAGAAATGCTTATAATCAGATCAGTGATTTCACCATCCACGGTAGCTCATTTTGCACCAACTTTTAGCTTATGTCCAATAATCCTTTCCTTGAAGTTACGACTTGTGGCACACCTATTTATCGGCCATGATAAGTACCCTAGTAAAGTTCCAATAAAGACAGCTCGTCGCATCGTTTGATTTTGGTCTCAGGTCACAAGCATTAAATAATCGCATTAACCGGTCACACGCAGACGTAGTGATGCAGTTAACTTGCCTCACTGCACAAATCCGTCTCACCATCTACATATGCACACGATTGTCGCAACTTGGAGTAAAAATCGAATAGCACTGCAGGTAGGCGTTTATTCGACCAACCAAGGCGATAATTTTATGGTCTCTCTGTTCAGTCTATTTACTTTGAGAATTACAAAGAACCGGCTGGTGTCGAAAGTAAATTAATGATGCAAAGGCTTTCTTGTGGTGGGCAAAACGCGCAAAACCTTCCTTTCAAATCTCTTTTTCTGATATTATATGATTAATTGTGCACCTAAATTTGAAGAAGAGGAGGGACGCGGATGACTGCGAAATTGTAACTGATAAGCGCACCCAGAATATGTTGAATCTAGTATAATACAAGCACTAAATTCAATGCAGAAATGACAACTGAAAATCGTCCCTTCAAGACACTGCCTTGCACTTGCGATCGGTCCGATAGTCATACAGGTGAAAGAATCAAACGCATATCAGGCTTTGAACATCGGTTTCTTACTACTTAATAAAAAGGGATACAATGTAATCGCCTCGTTTGCTGCAAATGCAAATCCGAAATAGATGGTCAGTTTGCTGATGATTAATGCGGCTTTGTCGATTGCGCTGGCCTGCATCGTCCAAGGGGCCGGGTAAATGCATCGCTATTCCTTTTAATGCGTACTTGATGCAATAGCGTAAAGCTGGACATGCAGCTATTGAATTTGATCTTGACATAATAACGATAGGCTCTATGCTATTACTCGTGTTGCCCTGACAAAGCTTGGATATTTGTACACTTAAAATCCTGCTTCACATCCCATTAGTTAAAGAATTTGCTGCTTTTTTAATCTACATCCACCGCGATCCCTTCGTAGGCTTTAACGCTGACCAACACTTTAAAAATCACATTAACAGGCGCATAAACTCATTATGAAAAGGAAAATTATTGGCATCTCTTGGTTAATAACTGAGCAACATTTCTTTACTTACTGCCTAAATAAGCCCTAATTTTCTTCAATCAGGTTAGCTTTGGCTTGCATTACCATTGACAACTTTATCATCCTCCGTGGGTGTGCGCTCTTTTATAGAGGCCACTTCGATTTCTTTCCTAAAAGTGGTCGAAATTTGAGAAAGGTCTGTGGATTTTGGCATTATTTCGCGTGAACATCTACTGCATATGACGTGGTCGCATCACCTCATTGTGCGGAAAGTGCCTTGAAAATTAGCAGACGACTTTCTCGACAAATGAACCTAGTCACGGCAAATCAAGGTGACTGCATTCCAAACCCCGCATTAACACAGTAGTTAAGTGCTAAGTGAGCGCTACTGAATCCAACCGCCATCGCAGCGTGTGTCTTTGTGTAAGCCAACCAGCCGCAAGCAATTTTCTTGCTGACTCGTTAAAAGCGATACGTAGCCATGATGGCGCGCGTGGGAGAAGTCGTTGGTCTGTGCTTCTGTGTCCTTCCTTCCCATCGAAATGCACCTGCTTTGCAGAAAGCGAAATGGTCGTAGGTTCCAATGTGTGCACGTTGACTGTGTAGCATAAATCAGTCTACGTGATGAACTGATACAATTATCTTCTTGCCTAATTGCCCGAAAGCCCACCGAACACACATATTCAAGATCAAATGTCCCTTAAACAAGTCCTTTTATTGCATTAGCGTAGGGCGTAGGAGATAGCGCTGTCTGCTCAGCATCTTACCCTGCTTTTAACTTACAAACGCAAAATGATACAAGTGATCTTGCACAGACTCTGTCATCGCCTAGGCCAAATCCACATTTTTGCATCCATTACCACATCCAACAAGATGAAGACGCGCTCTTACACATGGTACAACCATGCCATGTTGCATGAATTTTGGTCAAGCTTAACTGGCTGTGTGTCTGTGTGCATGGCCCTACTCTGCTACTGCATTAGAACCTGATAAAGCCTGCATAAAACGATGAGCACAACGTATGACACACTGATATCTGCATAAATGAGAGGGTCAATTTTCTAGACCAGTGACCTCTTATCATTTGACACTTCATCTTATCAGATCCGCAATCAGGGAAAGTGGTACTACTTCACGAAGGGGATGGCTTTGTGTTATGTATGACCATGAGGGTCAATTATTTGACTTAAGCAGGCTGCTTTTAACAACACCTCTTTTAACTAACACCTCTGCGCGTGGAGAACTTAAGGCAATCTCAAAACACGCAATTAATCTAAGAGTTTTGTCAGAAAATTTAAAACAAAACACATCAGCTTGTTTGATCAGAAGAATCAAATGAATAATAAAAATTATCGAGCAGATAGAACAAATAATTGAGTTGGCAAATGAAGCCGTACACAATAAATGAATACAAAACATTGGATGAACGAAGCTAATAGAACTATGAACGAGAAGTAATGATGACCATGCAATAAAGGGCTAAAATGGCATGAAGTGGCTAAGTGTTTAGCGTGATGAATGGGCAAATGGGGGGGCGACAAGAGCTTACAAAAATAGGGGACATAAGACGACGTCCAGTAATACCAGGAAATCGGTTTCCCTGCCTTAAATTCTGCTGTGATGATCTTAGCCGCGTTAAGGCTCTGCTACACATTCTCTGAGGCTACTTCTGTGACCATTGAAGCAGCTTTAATGGTGACGACTGAGGCAGCATGTTTTGGTCAGTCTGACTCCAGCTTCTCTGGCACACAAGTGTGCGCCGTTTGCGGTGTTGCGTTAAATGACGCAAGTTCCACAAATATCTCACACAACCGACTATTATGTAATGGTCGACCTCGTAAGTTGATCGGAAGGGTGTCAAGGGAGAAGCTCGAGGTAAGATAGAGACCACGTTTAGCTCTCAATATTGAATAAGGAGCTACTTTCAACCTTTGACTTCGCGCTGTGGCGAAGTGCGCTGTCTTTTACCCCGAATCATCAGTCTTAGGCCCTACTTTATGCATTGCGCGCATTCCACCCGAGTTTGTCTTCCTTTGTCTTTAAGCTAGCTCCAGGATGTGGCTGATCATGCGCAAACAAAACAGTAATGCTTATTTGAACAAAATATTGCGCTTTAGCTGTTTCTTTACAACCGTGTCACCTTGTTTTTGTTGGCACATTTTGTCAGTATAAGCACAATGTAATTAGAATACGATCTTTAAGCTAAGTAGTGCATATAGGAAGTAAGGTAGATGTACTCTGTTTAATCAAGTGTTAGCCAGCATTATATGTACTTTTTCACAAAATTGGTTAGTATTGATTAGCGTGGTCAATATAACGGAGCTTAAATAAATAAAACTATTTACTTGTGGTAAACTCGCATCCGGTAGGCGAATGCGGAGAGTAGGAGTGTCCTAGGAACCTGATAAAAAATGCTGGCAGATGCGCATGGTGCATATGATGATTGAGTCATGGACAAGAAGCATTCAAATTAATAAGGCGCTCCTTGAAAATAATTCAACAAGCAAAATAACATCTATTGTTGATCACCATGTTCAACGACGACTTGCATTTCTTTCGCTTATTACAGCTGTGTGATGTGATGTAGATTTGGCACAATATTCCGGTGCCAGCAAGTCTGCACATAATCTTTAGTTCTTGCTTCTGAGTGAGACAATCCGCCTGGTCAAGATCACCATCTTTACTCTGGGCCTTAAAAGAAAGATCATTGCTTGCGTCAACTGTTAATTAATTGCTTGGTATTTAGTGGTAAATTTTGAATCAAGGCGACTGATCCGTGCCCACTAAAAGCTTATGTCGCTGTCAATAGTGTGTGTGTAGGTGGCAAGATATGGGGATTTTGCAATCATGGTCGATGGTTTCCATTTTATATTAGCTTCATTTTGGTGAGGTTTCTTAGCAGAATTATCCATTTAATGGCTGCCTCTAATAAAAAATTGATCGTTGGCCACTTACTGAGTAACCAGTGACGAATTTGTCAAGACTCATGCTGTATATTTCCTTGATCCAGCCTTACCGACTGGTGAATGACTAAATTGAGCTCACCTGGCAGTAAATATTCTTCGTTTACGCAGTTATCGTTAGATATAGCCTAATGTAAACTTTAGAAAACTGACTACATTAATGTCCCTGTAAAATCCAAAGGATTCTAATGCTCAGCTTAATTAGTAATGGTGACTTGGACTATGCTTCATTTTAAAATTTCATAATTGGCAATAACATGCCATCTTTTACAACTCCATCCCTATTCTCTAGGCCGCATCCACTCCAAGACATTGCAACACTTTGTATTTGTACCTCAATTTTATAGCGTTTTTATGGAACCTCACCCTTTTGTGTAATAGTGATCAGGAAAAAAACAACAAAAGAAGCAACTACTGCATTTCTGTTAAATATCAAGCACATTCCTACTCGTAGAGCACATAGATAAGTCTACACACGTAGGCAGTAAGTTGAGACATTCAGTGGAAAACTCTAGAAAGCAACCAAATAATTTTTGGTTATCGCATTCGAAAAACATGTTCATATTTTACTAAAGTACCCATTAGTTTATAAATACACGCTCAACTGTCAACAATGTGGCATTACTGTGGCATCGTCTGAAATGTCTGCACCGCCTATGCGGTATGACGTAACGCAATGCAATGCTTTCCTTATTATATTTGCCTAGCAAATTTCAATTGGTTTTAAACGCTTAGACCTTCCAGTATAAAATCGTTGATGATATGCAAATTCAAGATCTGTGCACTGAATTCTTGTTCCTTACTGGGGAACTCGTCTAAAGCAAAAGGCAATATCTGGAAGTAAGCATCACTGAAGACTTAATAATTTTGCTAACGAAATTGCGTGTGTTCGCATTCTACCAAATACATTGCGCCAAACGCCTGCAAAACGGAAGACATCAAGTCATTGTAACAAGCGCTTATTGCAAAATAAGTGCGAATGCTGAAGATATGCTTACGGACATGATGCGAGCTCATATGATCTAACATCGCTGCGATCAACGGGTGTCCTGCGAAACATTCTGTGCAGAAAAACCTTATTTCTGAATCCGCTGTTCTTTCGGCTGCAGCATTGTAAAATGAGGCACAAATTTAAGAGAAGGTTGTGTGGAAGACCAAAGATACGGCCAAGGAGCAGCATACAGAGAGAAATTCAATCAAGGGCTAACAGCTGCTCACTCACAAATATGCAACACAATGAAATGCCTGAGAAGCCGAAAGAAGTTTGCGATTCGAACGAAGCACACACTGCATACACTGTGATCCCAGACTATTCAAAGGTTTCAAAGAAGTTATTTTGACAAATAAGAAGACATATGGCAAAAATAATAGAGAAACTTGGTAATTTCCTTTACCCCTCTGATGCCTTTGGCGAATCGGGCATTGCAATTCCGCGATTACCAAAATGCATCAAGCACACGTAAAGCAGAGTGCTAGGACTGTGGTGCGTGCCAAAGTATTCGATTGCTCATTGCGCATCTTTTTATTATTTAGATTAAACGAGAATTGTTTTCCTAACTACATTTTATTTATTAATAGTCTGATACAAAATCAATAGGAATACATACAAATACTTGTGCAAAAATAGTCTTTTCCTGTGTACACGCCTATGTGCACAGAAATGTATGCTCATGTAGTATCTACAAATGAAGGGCGCCTACCATGATGCACGCAAATTAAGTGTGCGAGGCCCGAGATGACGTTTCTGAACGATGCAGAGCACGCTGTGCATCTATGGACAACCATTTTAAGACTAAAAATGGCGAGTTGCTCAAAGTCTTGTAAAAGAGCTTGTGGTAAATTTAATGAGTGAGCAAGAGGACCTCCAGAATCTGTCTTCAACATTACATGTGATTAAAATGCTGAGAAATAGTCGCCGTCATGTGTTTGGCGACAAATTTGCCCACTGTAGACATGTAAATTAAATTCGTTCCGCTTCAAGTGCCTGGTTCTTTGCGATGTGCTTTAAATTGTTCGTCAAGAAGGGCATTTTAATGCACTGGGGGCTTTGAAAATCTATGTTCAACATACTTGACCCAACTCCATCACTTCTTAGCAGCAATGCTTAATCAATTATTTTATAGTCTACAAAGCATGGATGTGAACCAAAGGTTGTAGGCTGCTGTTGAAGTAATCCGAAATTCATGGCTATTGCTTACATTTACGAAGGATGTCTTTGTTCTACACTCGTCATTTCCGCCCAGAATAATGATGTAGCGTAAACGGGGACAGCATATTGCACGCAGATTTCAGGTCCTTGACCGATTGTCGCTCCCCGCTTCTGGACTTACACATAACGCTCTAGTCGTTCAGAATATGAGGTTTGCCTAGTAATTCCTGCGAACTGGTGATTAAAGTTAGGTTCAGGTATGCAATTAACTGCGATTAATGGACAAGCCGTTTTCATAAGACTTTTCACCATAAATTAAGTGCCATGCTTCACTGTTAGAGGTGCTTTTGGGTATGATATATGCTCTCGTGAAGGAGACTTGTTTTCGCAGAGGTAAGGTTTGTCTTGCCATAGTATAGCAAGGCAAACTCACTCACGTGATCAACGAAAGCTCTGGGCCAAAGAGTATTAAACTCTTAATTTTCTCTGCATTGTGGTTCGGTGAATTTATATCTGGACAGGTAATGTCTCCGATTGCATCCTTAATGGGAAACTATGGGTGAGCCAACCATTAAGTTCACAGTAAAAGCACCCCCATGCGCTGTCCCTTCTATCCCCTTACCCTCAACTTATCAGCCTCCTCCGCTTATCAGCCGCAAACAGCAGCACACTAAAAGTGATGCTCATGAGCCATCTGATTGTTTGCCGCATCACGGTAGCACAGCCACTATCGAAGATGGCCTTTAAGTTAGGTGAGAAAATATGAGATCAAGAGGAAGAACGCCCCTTGTTTCCACTTCAGAGAGTAGCCTTGACATTTAAAAGAAAGCGTAGTTCGCACTACTTCCATTCACAGCTTCACTCGACTTGTTGCATGCACCAATGTCAATCTCAACTATGGCCAGGGTGCTCAAATGCATCAGCTCTATTTTCATGTTGCCGGATGCTGGTGGACTCTGGGCTCTCCATTCCCATCTTTGTCTCGCTTCCGCCATAACGGTCTCATCTGTTCCCTTTTGCCTAAGGTTAATAACTAAATATAAGTTGACTTTCGCTGGTCAAGAATCTATGGTAGCCGCTTCATTCATCCCAACAATGGGACATGCCTAAAAGGCTATCGATATGCTAGATAAGCATTCGCTACTAATTTGTTGTGTTCCCGCTTTGATGCTAGCTGAGCATTTTACCTTATCTATCCACTGACCAGATTTTAAAACATCTATAGCAGGAGCGTTAACAAAGACCACTACTAAGGAGAATTTTTCAGCTTTGCCCAGATTAGGGGTGTCTTCAGCGACAGAAAAGTACTCATTGATCACCGATGCATATCGAATGCGACTGAGTAAGTTCTTATCAGTGTGCATCATCTCACCAAACGAAATTCTCAGCCTGGAATAAAGCTCACTGAGTAATTTCGCGACCAAGTTTTTGGTAAAATAATTCGTAATTAGACTACGAGCCCTCATTTACGAATTAACTTGCTGGATAATCAGGTATGCTAGTGCTACTTCTTGGGTGTATATGAAAGATGGTTGGAATAATTTGTTTGCATTTGGGAAATGATAAAATTAATATTAGGGTTCTGGGCCTCATAACGGACGAAGTTTATGCATAGCGAAACAAATAGACATTGGCAAATGCATGTTTATTGTGCCTAGGATAGATGGTCTTAATCAGGCGAAATATGGCTAGTTTTCCGTGAGTTATTCCAAACCTGTTATATCTTGACTTCATTTTCATGCTTTCTAGAAGGACACGCAAAACACGATCTTACTTCCTTCTACTTGGCCAATAACAAGGCTAGCTAGATAGGCGGCTACTAACGCTCTAACTTTCTCCATTGTTTGTAGGGCCGAGGTTAAAGTCAAGGCTATCATGGATGCCATCTGGTGCATCTTCACACCCCGTAATCTCAAATTACTCATTCGCACTTGCAATCAGATCATTTATTTTGGAGTTCTTGTTTCTCCTTCTTTTTTTCTTTCAGCGTTATTTATTGTTGCGCCACTTTTATATTCGATTTATCCTCAGATTTTTGTCCCATAAATTAAGAGCATTTGCATTTACTTAAACTCGTGGGAAATTGTTGTAATTAATAAAAGCGCTACATGCTATTTCGTTCTGTATTACCTTTTGAATGAGCAGGAGAACCAATAGCGCCTAGTCTATACTGTCTTGGCAAGCCTGATTCGCATCCCCTTGTAGAGCACTGTCCCATCTCGAAACAATCTTCTAATTTTTCCCCAAAATAAAGGCACTGCGGTATGCATTTATGCATAGCCGATGCGAAGAAGTTCCACTTTAATAATTTACTTAGGAATGCTAGTTTTATTTCATCGCTGTGATCGTATCTCTTCTTTCATCTACGAGCTTCCGCAAGTCCATGGCTGTCGCCTACAAAGGGTTATTTAATTCACCCACGATTGTTTTAATCCCGCAGCAAATTAAAATATACCTTAAGTAGCCAAAGCCTAATTTTGTTGTAGATGTGCTGTTCTTGGTGTGGTAAAGCTGCACTTTTTAAATGGGATATTTTGTAGTTTCAAAACTAATGTCGCTTTGGTGGGATTCAAAGTCTAGTCAACATCTTCAATTTTAACTAATTATTACTCTTTATTTGTCAAGTTTCGGAAACCGTTTGCATGAAAGGTCTGCAAGATTGCTCCTTTAATTTGCTTTGGATATTTTAAACAGATCAATCTTCATGATTGTCGCGCAAGTAATGAATAGTCCTTTCATCCGGTCTGCCTTCTTGCTAATTACTTTATCCTAAGTGCGGTTGCGATGGCAGCGATTCCCATTTAAGAGGAACGCATATCTGCGAGTCGACCGAGAGATCTGTTGATCATCTAACAAAATAAATATCTTAACTCGAAGTCTGGCATGAATTTGCAGACACTAGTCAGTTCTTTTATGCTCCTCGGATGTCGTACTCTTTAAAGCACGCTACTGCTTTTCATTTTATATCTTCACATCATGGAACGTTGATATAGCGCGACTTATCCCAGTCTTGTATTGTATAATTGCTCCTCAAGCATGCGTAAGAGCTAATACGATGCCATTTAATGTGGTAACTTTAGGACATAGAAGTAGATCAGACAAAATCAGTTCTGGTATTAAAGCATTCAGGGGTGCAGCAGGTAATGAGCAGGCACCATTCCTCACCAGAATAGGTAATAATCAGTAGCCTTTAAAGAATTGGGATGGTTTAGGTCTTACCAGGTCCTCCAATTACATTTATTCATCTTTTGGCGAACCTGTGTATTAAAAAAGGCCTAAGTATTACCAGTCCTCACTCATTATGCAGGAAGCTAAGTATTCGTTGCAGCATTACGCCGAAGAGCCGTAAAAGGCTGGATGTAAAGCGCATTGTTAACTGCACATTCTTCACTTCGCCTTCCGAATGATACTTCAGACGGATGCAGCGTGGATGCCAGGAATATTTATCCGCATCAATGTCTGCGTTTAGGTATTCCGGATTCATAGTGAAGATGTATTAAGCAATGAAGGGTGGGCTGTGACTTAAGACATTATATTTAGTTATCCGATGGGCGTTTCATAGGCACATCAGCCATTGCTACAGAGCACTTTTAGTTTGATCCACTCGAATTAAGGCTTACACATTGAAATTACTGCAAAAATTTGGCAATGACTTGGCATACCAAAAGTGACATAAAAGTAAAATAGAAAACTTTGAGTTCCAGAAAAGTCCTGTGCCATAAAACCAAATTTTCGTTCATTTTGCTAGGTGTGAAGCCAGTTTGGATTCTCATATTAGTGTCAAATAAAAATAAATCTCAAGTCGCTCTCCTTGCACAATACATCAAGTTAGATTTGCAACTGCATGTTTGCTTTACGAGCTAGTCTTGTTCTACTATTTTGCACGTTTTTTTCCCAGGTCACTATGGAACCATACAAGGGTAGCACTAACCCGAATAAACAAATAAATTTAGTGCGGAAAGGCGCTTTGTATTTAGTGCATGTATGCTGAAAAAGCTTAAGGCCAATTAGAATCCCATGAAATGGGAATTAAGGCAACTCCGTGGAGGTCACGAAAACACAGACAACATTAAGCACATCCCCCATAGTTGCACATGATAGAGCAGTTCATTTGGTTTGTGATGTCTGCATCGCCAATTCAACCAGGAAAAGCATGATTGCTCTTTAACACAATTCGACCCGTCCACTATCAGTGCTCACTTAAATTCCTTTGAGAAATAAACTATTAGCCATCAAATAACGAATGCTCTTTTCTTACAATGCTGTCGAACATGCCGAAAAGATATAGAGTTAGCGTGAAGCCTGCTATAAATTTGCATGTATTGCTAGCGCAACAGCATGAAAATTTAATTTATTCAAACAGTTTGCACCAGGGGTCTGTAAAGAAAGGGAAGAATAAACCAATAAATAGGCAGTGGTTGTAAGCTACGCCTAGTGGATGAGGTAATGCCCGCAGCAAAGTATTCTGCAAAGCAATCCGTGCAGTAAAGGCGCATTTCTGTGTTTGCGTTTCTTTTAATCGCAGCGTGGCAAATAAAGGCATAAATTGCGAATATTGCGCTAGACGCCAAAGCCATGGCTGTAGAGCAGAGCGCACACTGTATTCGATCGAAAGTAGTATGATTGAGAAATGAATTCAAGTTTGCGAATAGGGGTGAAACACAAACAGCGCACATTGCGATTCTAGACTGCTGTTGATTTTGAAAGAAGGTGCCTTTGACAAATAACCCCGAGCATAGAGCATGAAGAGCACATACACCATGCCATTTTTCCCACATTTTGATGCCACTTAAACATCCTGAGGGTTCTGCGACAAGCTCATCGAATCGCGCAGTAGTCATATGATTATTCGCCGAAGTGTGTCAGCTATATGTAAGCTGAGGTGCTGAAGCCCTTTTGATAGCTTTTGTGTATAGTGTTTTCCATCAGGGCGCAATAACTGCGAGTGGCACACCAAAATCATGGAAAGCGTTCTATTTTCGCATTTTACTTCCGCCTATTTGGGCATGTTCTCTCGTTTTCATGCTGTTGTCTTGGTTTACTATTCGGAAAAAACTTAAGTTCCTCTTATCGATCATCCATAACACAGGCTTCGGTGATTGCACAAATGGCGCATTAAAAAGGCTAGTTGCATAGAGCCTGCTATTCTTCTCTTTAAACAGACAATTCTGCATCTGGCTTGTCCTAACATTGACAAAAGCTATGCACTATACTAATTCTCTTCATTAGTTTCGGCTTTATCTATATCTTAGTGGACGCGTTAAAAAGCGCTGAGAAAACAAAGAAAAGGGTTGCTTTGAGCTTCTTCTACCATGCTATAATGCTAAGTTTTGAAGTAAAATTAATCTCAGTGATGGCTGCTTCTTGGCACTTGTGCTCACACAACTGCATATGACTTTTCATTAGGAGTCGCAAAGTGGTTGTTTGGTAATTCCGCCGTCTGCACAGGCAACATGAACTATTGACGATGCGGGTGGCGAATCACCTCAACCTAGCGTGAAACCTTCTGCCATCACCATATGGGCCATCCATTTCCATTTGGAAAAGGAAATAAGTAGAGGAGTTGAAGGAAAGGAAAAGCGAACATATATAGCGAAGTGAGTTGGTATGGGATTGGGCTTGTGGGTGATGGAGTGCTGGAGGAAGGTGGGTTTTAAATTAATGAGGCAACAAACTAGTCATATAAATGTCAAAATGTCAAAACCTGGATTGAAGTTTCAGTACAATGCTAGTGAGGCAGTTAAAAGGACTGCAGACCAGCGCATTGGACAATGATGGATACAATGGATTGTTTTGCATTAACAGACGATGACAAAAGACATCCAATAAACTAACCTCCGTACCACAAGCTCTATCTCACCGAATCATTCCTTTCAGCACGCAATTAGTATTTTTTTCTTTTAGCAAAGTGCCTTCTCGGGACAAATATACAAGTCTTAGAAGATATTTGTGTCCAATCTGCCAATTCAGTTTCCACTCACACAATTGCAAGTTATGTCACCTATTGCTGACACCACTTCTTTCCGAAATCGAATTGTGGACTCTGTTTAACAGGATAAGAGTTAACATGATGCCGTCAAGAATAATATGACACAAATGGCACACTAGCATCCATTCCGCTTAGACATGGAGATGACCAGAGCCAATAAGTATTTCTTTTTTGTTACGGAAATGTGGAATCAATTCCCACTGATTGCGCAGAGCTTGATGAATGTGAAGGATTGCATAAATACCTTTAAAGACATACTCGGGGTGGTATCTTTGTCTAATTTTGATGCTTCAACCCCGCCAAAAGATGTGGTATTGTTGCCTTCACACTCTCTCGGCACATGGACACTCTCCACCATCCACCGTCATCAGGCTAACATGCCATTTATCGCACTATGCTTTCAATTTTACTTAAATTCTTGGAGCATTGTTATGTAAGTCAGCAAAGGAACAAGAAAAAATTGTGAAGAAAGAACAAATCCCAGACCATAAACATTTTTGCGCATAAGCTGGCAGGCACATATGAAGGTAAAATAGAAAAGGGTATGTGAAATTTGCTAATGAGTGTACATTTACGAGGACCGATAAATGACTTTTGATGATACGAGACGTTTATAAAAAAAGCTTATTTTTAATCAATGAAATTCCCATTTACAAAAAAAAACATTCGCGCATGTCCATGTATATTCAAATGAAGCCTCGACTATTACCACCAAACAAAACACGGAAGCCCGACATGCAGTCAATCCTTAAACGAGACCTCCGCGAGGAAAATGTTACAGCATCTCGGTATCACTGTGCATTTGAAGAGTATAAGCAATGCGAATATGGCAAACGTATTGGAGAATTTTTTGAATATAACATACTGCATGAGCAGCGCAGCATAATAAACAAATTATATGCTTACTAAACTACCACTAGTAGAATTATCAAGTGGACGCAAGCACTGGTCCATTGTAAAGAAAACCAGCCCGATGAAGGAAATTGAAATGAAAATGTAGATTCGAAGCATTTGCAAATGTAAGCTTCACCAGAAGTATACCGAAGAATAAGGAGGACGAGGAGAAGGGTAATGTTAGGTGGGAAATAAATAAGAACAAAGGAATAAAGGGTGCCAGCAACCGCGCGCCCGCGGGTTTTCCACTATGCCCCGCACTCGATGATTGGACGGATACCAGGGGTCTGTATCCGGTTTCATCGCCAGCGTCTGGACCAACGGATGAAACCTTTCCACTGGCGTCACCCACCTGTGTACTAACCCGCACTAAAGTAGCACAACCTCTTTGGTACGACGTACACTAGAGGCCGCCACGTGGCGTGGTTGCCTGCGTCTACGAGCCTTCATTGCTCACCCTTTCTTCCCTTTTACTTACCAAAGCACCCATCCACTGCAATTGAATTTGTTCACCTTTGTTTTGGCTTCTACAATTATCGTTTAATCTGTCTTTTTGTTTTCTATTTTGCCTTTTTTATGTTTTCCTCCTTTTATTAATGTTTTTCTGAAAACAGCAAGTAAATGACTGGCAAATTTGTTCCCATTTTATGTTGTAGCGGCTTTTTTGCTGATCGTAATGTAAGTAATATTTAAAGGCTACTTTCTCATTCGACATGATATTGCATTGGCAACTTTGCTTATGCTGCTAGATTTTTCCATTATCCTTCCTTAGGCCCTTTTGCACTGGCTTTATGCAGAACTATCGAAATACCAAAAAGTGTTTCGACTGCTCAATCGCTGATTTGTGGTAGCTAGGATTGGTAAGCATATCTAGCTCGGAGGTTAAAACAATTTTGAACCAGGTGAGTTTTGCCCACCTCATCGCCTCGGCTCTCTCATGTTATGTTTCCTTTGCAGCTGTCCTCCCTAGTGTCGTGCACTCACACTACATCAAAACTGATAGTGCGAATGTGTGGGTAGATGGGTGGGTAGCTTATTTAATGCTACTTTGTTTCTCTGCAAAATTAGGTGCATAAGGAAGCTGACTTTAGAACTTCTAGTTAAAATAAAGCCTAAGCCGTACATTTGGTGTCCTAAAGCATTCCTATTCTGAACAGTTTTAGAAAGCCACAGCACTGCTATATTGCCTGCATGAATACACATTTCAACTAAAAGGCGCTCAGTGATCACGAATCCGTTGGTCTGAATGAGCACAGCCTTAATAATCATTTCTTATTCCTACGTGATTATTGCACTCAATCTAAAGGCCTGAAGACTGGGGTTAAAATAGAAACACTAGCCTTAAAACCCTGACAGCTGAGATTACATATCCCTTCTCTTTTACGAATCTCTCACTCAGCCATGGCCCATCCAAGCCACATAGCGCATGGTCTAAAAATTAGACAGCACATCGAATTCTAGCGATTATGGGAGTTTATCCCCGCATTCTAGGGTGTGAAAAATCAGACCTAGAGCACATACTAGCAAAGATTGTATGAAATAAAATTAACTTGCTCGTAGATGAGCCACTGTAGCCACGTCCGAGACGTGTGGGTGCATGTGGTAATTAGATCATTGTTGTTTGCGCCCGAATATGCAAACGATGAAGTGACATGAAATGGAACAAACCGAAATAAAATCAAAACTTCGCATCTAATATAACGAAAGATGTCCTTCGGAATTAACTTCGATATGTAGGTGTTGAAATTGGCCGCAATAATTGATATCTGATAGGGCGCGGGAGATTATGAGATAGCTAGTTACACTTTCATACGGAAGTGCAAAGGATTCGCCTAAAAGTATTGTACATTTATAATTGCATGACCTGCAGCATTTCTTTAAATGTCAGATTCGACTGATAATATAATATACAACATCTTTAGTACAACAATATACCCCAAGCAAATAAGCTGCGAGTACAATTGTTCCTCATTTGCTGAAGACCTATTGGCAAACAAAGCCTTCGTAGATTCAAATTGTTACATGCGTTCCTCGTGCCACGTCGCATGGAAGATGGGGGTATGGAAAAAAACCGAAAAGTATAATTCCGTATAATCAATAGTGCAGATATTCACTTGAAGCTGTTTAAGAAGCCTGACCATGCAATAAGCAAACTTAATAGTGGGTAAAGAAGACTCCTACGATCGACCGTATAAACCCTGTTAATCCAAGGGGAAAATGTTTGATAAGGAAAATAACAAATCCTTATCAGAGTCTTAGAGAAGATAAGGAGCCTATTCAAAAATTTTAAAAAAATGTGGCCACACATGGACTGCCAAAATGCAGCCAAGATTTGCACAATTGGCGTATTAAGAGAAAACGACTTTAAACAAAGCAATGGGGGTGAAGGGCTGATCACCCCAAAGACGCGTAAAAATTAGATCTCAAAAATTCACATGCTTGACATTCACCACGCACAACTTTGCTACGTTGCGCTTCATTCCTATCGCATGGTAAATCGTAAGGGGTATTTTAAGAAGACTGCTGCTGATGAGGATCGCTTTGGCACCCAAACGAATAAGGCTTTTAAAATGAGGCAATTTAAGTAATGCGGCAAGTCATGTTGCAATAGAAGTACTCTTGCGTTACCAGTCCATTCATCGGCAAATTCAGAATACCTTGCTTGAACCAAACCTTTGTGCCTTTTCGAGATAGGATCGATGTCTCATCTATTACTGATTGGTGTATGATAGAGTAGAAATGAAAAGGTCCATCGCTTTACCACTGTTTGAGTAGTGTGGTGCGATTCTGCATCGAAAGTGTCGACACAGGCCATGCGGAGAAATAAACTTGCACTGAGTGAGTACAGGCGAGTAGGTATGCCATGCCATGGAATGAGGACTGGAGAGGAGTGCTGGCAGTCGAAGCAATTGATTAATGAAACCAGCAAGGCAGGAAGATGCGCAAATCGGGGCTAATGTTTTAAACACAATTTACGAGTGTGGGTATCGTAGCGGTTCGTATAAGGCAATTTCAGAGCAAGGGGTGAAGTTGAATTGTCAGGCAAATAGCTATTGCTCACCTTTCCCGTGAGGAACATAATAGGAGGCAAAAATGATAAAGACAGCATTAGGTTGCCGAAGTAATCGTTAGAGTGCTCCTGCACAGCAATTTATGCTCCTATATGATGAGATGCGTTTTTGTAAAATTCATATTAATCAAATCTATTTTTACGAGATAATCCTTAGTAATTAAGATGATTCATTAAAAATATAGTCCACTTTAGACAAAATCATGGCATTTTAGCGTAACAACGGCTCCAAAGTACCAATGGGGTAAGAAGCGGTTACCGCTAGTGACCTTGGAAATGCTAAGCGAATTACTTAATTCGAAATCTCGTTTCACTTAACGAAATATGCGATCTGCAGTAGACTTTTGTCTTAGAAATTGCAAATATCATGATAATTCGTTCTTACTTTTCAAAAGATGCGTGGTGTTTGCATGGCTGAATGATTAATTCGTGAACATTTTTTGAGCAGAAGTCTATCGCTATTATATGCATGTATAGCATCTCGAGGCTCACTCGAGGCAAAAGAAGGCAGAATAATAGGGTAGAATATATATGTTTAACGGACAGAGGGAGATGAGCTGCTGGCATGACTGAAAGACCAGCCTACACAGCTAGAGCAATGCGGCCACCTCTGTGACCTCAACCGTAACCGGTAGTCCAAACAAACAAAATATTACATTGCCTCTCTTCTCTTTCGAGAGTCGTCTCCGACTCGCCCCTTGGTAGACCTCCCGCGCCACCCATCGCAACGTAGCCAGTGCTTCAAGAAGCACCCATAAGCTAACCATGTCAGACGTCGACATTCGACGCGCTTGATGCGATGCTTGACACTAACGTCAGTAATCCCTCTCGACAGTTCGATTGGACTTCGATTTTGTCCGACTTGAGAACAAAACTTAGAGTGAGAGCTTCTGCTTACCAAGAGTACGCCTGTAGGAAGATGTTAGCACATCGACCTCCTTAAGCAAGTATTTTAAGGGTAATCTCTTGAACGATACCCTTCCAGGTCGTCCATGGCCAGTGTCACTTCAGTTGTTAATAATTTTCTTGTAGAACACGGAGATGGAGATGCCGAAAGCAAACGCCCTTCCTAGCCCAACTGCCATGGGAGGTCAGAGATACTTCATCCGTAGCACATGCACTTCTTCCGCACCGCTGAAATATGTCACAGGTGGTGGAGATTGGGATAGGAACCCCATCGAATAGGGTCTGCTTTCCGCTGCCACCAATCTAGTGTCCCGATGCTCTTCCGAGACAAAAGAAGGCAGAAAACTAGGGTGGCATGGCCCGAAGTAAAGCCTGCACAGTTAGGGCAATGTGGCCACTTCTGCGACCCTGACCGAAATTGGTAGTCCAAGTGAACAAATTATTGCAATTGTGTCTGTATTTAGGATCAATTTTTATTTGTTTTTAATTTATTCTTCGATTGGGGTGTGACGAAAATGTTTCTTATTTATTCACCTCAGGCATCGCTTCATCTTCAAATCTAGATAAGGAGCTCCAGCTCTACTTCAGGTATAGTGGTCCATTGTTCGTTCGGCCGCAGGTTTCGCTTACGTTTTTTTCGGGTGGCTACATTGCTCAGCCGAGTAAAATGGTTTCCAGGCCATGTCAATCAACTTCATCCCCTCTTTCTATCGAACACATATAATTTACCCTGGTATTTTGCACTCTATTTTTTTCGAAAGAGTCTTGAGACGTTGCATTGGTAGCAGCAAATAGTGGATCCGACTATGATGGATTTCCACCAATCTATATCACCTATGACAAATTTTGGTTGCGCGAGAGAAGTGAATATGCTACAGATTGGAGAATCCCTGCCACCACATAACAAGAGGGGTTAACATTAAGTCATGCAGAAAAAATTCTCTTCCTCTTCCTCTTTTTTTCTTCTTCCTTTCAGTAAACGCTTCGTCGTCCCCCTTCCCTCGTGAAGTGCTCCCTAAGTCAATTGCATTTTTCTGCAGATGTGCTTGTTTATTTCACATTTGGTAGTCACTCTATTCCTCCCGTTTACTAGTCTAAAGCAGGCAGTTTCTTTAGCTTCAAACATATCCATTCCTTACTCCCTCATGCCTTTACTGCATTTTCCAAAGCACCATACCTATTTTCCGCTCTTCGCTTTCTCTAGTACACCTCACCATTATTATCCACGCTGCATATTACTCACCTGCTTTGCGACTATTTTTTGGGAAAAGTTCCTGTATTGTGCTTTAACATTCTTACTTTTGAATCCATCCGACTCTCACACCTTAGTTACATAGTTTTCTTTTATTGCCTACGTTTGCTTTGCAATTGCGTCCTATCAGCGTAACATTATGGCATCCTCAAGGTCGTGGCCATTTTCACATTTAGGGACAACGTTCCTCATAGTAAACTAACAAAGAAACAACATAAAATAGCTTTTGTCTAAGCTAAACAAATTATTTTACATCAAGCTTTACAAGGAATAATATCACGTGCACTCCCTTTACATACCTTCAGCTTATAAAACGATGCAATGCCATGTATTTATCTTTAAAATAATTTGTCCCATACTTGACCATTATAAGAATGTGAAAGCAAATCTTTATCAAAATTTACTGTTTGCCATAACAACATGAGATCCTAGAATACATGAGGTAGCTAACAATTTTATAGCCAGTGCTTACTTCAATTGATGCGAGTCCAGCCTCATGGAAGAGCTTTTCAGAATACTTCTTAGCCGGCGATTCCTTAATGTACTATGTTTACAGACAAATGCTAGCACTTAGAGAGGGTCTTACTTCCCTGTCGATAAGGCCGAGATAAGGCGCAAAGGACCCTGGGCGCACTTAAAGACGTTATTTAGAGCCATTCCACGGTATAGCCATCTATCACAACCTCATCTCATCTGACCATTTCGTGCACCATATCATTAAACGCCACGTAGCTGCTCGATCGCGGTACCAGCCGTCATACCCATTTAATGGCACCGTGCGCTGAATTGGCAACGCGACATTTTAGACCACCTCGCGAAGTAAAAGACTGTGAGTTCACTCAGGCTGTGTTTATCCTTCTCGCCTTCCACCTTCCTGACGTACATGCCCCTGTACAAGGCAGTTGGGAGCATCTTGTTTTCTTCTCCTTAAACACAGCCCTTCCTCCTTAAAACCCATCTACCCAACAACCAAAAAGATACGCGTTCACCACATTTTAAAGCTATTTTCAAGGCTAAGTAGTAGCATCCCACTCTTTGACAATCCACTCTGCATTTAGCAACAGGATTGAGTTCCCCAATGAAGACGGTACTTTGAAGTGCACTTTACTTCCATCAATAAACTGCAACTCAACAAAACAAAAACGCTTACACCTGCTGAGGTAAAACATGCCGCAGCCGTCATTTGAACACCCCCATCACCAATTCATACACTTGCGCTGCAACATCCTCAACTTCTCTCCTTCCCAGAGACGAAAAGAGACATCACACTCGGGTGGAATACACAAGCATGTGGTTAACATACCAACGACCCACTCCATTAAGGTTCAACGTCGAGGCAAATAGATGGCCCCACCACTGAAATCCTCCATCCAACAAACCACTGACGCACTACATAGTCGCCTCCGCCTTGTTCAGTACCATCCTCCGTGCTCTCCTTGGCAGGAGCTCTGCGTTCTCAGCCCCCTCATCTTCCATGGTTTAAGCAAAATCCCGTATGGGATGGAACAATGTGCTAGCCATCACGCGTTTCCATGACCAGTGGAGGAAATACGAGCCTAAAAGCAAAAGGTCAAACTCCTGCTAACGATGCGGCTCCACGACAACTATAGTGACAGAATAGTTAAGATTTACTATCGCTGCCAGTCCGCAATCTACTGTCATATCGTAAACATGCAAGGATAAGCCCAAGCACTTGTCCTAGGCAATGGAACTGAACTCAATACCATTAACTGACAGATGACCATTGAAACGCACAAAGAATCCAAAAATAATACAACCTTATATGGCATAAGCTGCGTAGGTGAGAAGCTGCAGAGGCAAGTAGAGCATGAAGTCGTTGGGCATTTTAAGCTTCGCCTACAAATTAAGTGACCTAACAGATAAGTTCCACTCATTGCAGCAGTCACACGTGGACGTCATTCGAATGCCTCTGGAAAGTTACCCATGCGTGGATACGGGCCAATAACTTGCATCATAAGCCTCGAACATCGGGCAAGCGATTATCGAAGCGGTACAACACTGTAAAATTTCAATGATAAAGTCTTCAGCCAATCGCCTTAAACAAAATTGCCATAATCAAATTTACTTAGGACTGTGTGTACTTTGCAAGAACAAAACAGAATAGTGATTAAGGGTGCCTCCGCCCGCGACCGCCTGTCTACGCGCATGATTTTATCAAGTAATCGGACAAGGCTGGCCGGGAAGGGGCTTTTGAGGTTGCGCATTGCAAGTGGATGTTAGTAACTCACGCACCGACCCCAAATATTGGCGCACTGAATGTTTGCAATGACACAGACGCGACTGACCTTATAGTACTGTGTCCTCAAATCCATAAACTACAGGGCCACCACGCCTGCAGAGTCCGAAAAATGAGTGAAAGTAAGTTTCGTGCCACATTATTTAAAATCTTCTTTGCTAAAAGGCATGATCTCATGAAGAGCAATGCTCATTCTCGAGGAGGTGCGGTGTGACACAAGGCTTCAGAGACTGCCCAACTCCACCCACTTGATCGATAAAACCTTCGACACGTAAAGTGCTGCAGTCTTGATTGACCTGATGCGCCATTATGATGACATCTGCTCCTAGACCACTCCGTTGAGTACTCAGGTGGAAAGATCAGTATATATAAAAATTGGGAAGAGAAAACATGATTTAAAGAAATGGCTAGCAGCAGATGGCTGGCTAGACAATGTTTTGAAATCCTAATTAAGAAATTAGGATTTGTAGTCGCTCTGCTCCAAATTTATCAAAAATGTCACCTGCTGTGGCTATGAGAAGCGAGTGCAGATGAACTCCATATCACTGCCATCTCCTAATGGTCTCTATTCTCGTTTTCACTCTTTTGGGGCCGCAACCCTATCTATGGATAAAAAGTCTATGCAAGAAAGCAATGCACTCATTTTTGGTCCTTTATCAAATAAGCAAACTAAGCAAAATAGCCTTGCAGGAGTGTAGTTCAGCAGTATCGACGGTTCCTCTGAATGTATGACTGAGCTAAATGGACTCCGTGTCGACACATTATCGCACTACTTACTTTCGGCTCATTAAACTACTATTATAGTGGGAATGCTTCAATCAGGTTTGACGACTAAGTTAAGATCCAATACTAGACTGAGGGCGAATAATGAGTCACTCTTCTGGCAGATGCATCTCTTCATTTTGGCCGCTGTCTTTCTTCCTTCATTCCTGTAGTCTATAGCACACTGCCGCGCAGTTTTACTTTGCTATCTTCATTTCAAACAAATGCAAATGTTGTTAGAGCATCAGTATCACGAATGCGCCTCTCTGCCTCCTATTATTACTACCGATCGACATGCTGTGCCACTTGCCTGACCGACTTTCATGCGTGTGCCTTCCTTCGCATCGGTCTGACAGATACACGAGCGATTGTCACTGTAACCCATTAACTACTTCACTCTTCGCCACTTAAGACCTGCCATCATATCTTAGAAGTCGAATGGATGCGTAAATACCACCTCGCTTAATCAAATCGCTGACAAAATAGATCAACATCTGAAACGGCTTAGGAATGGCTCATGAGTACTCTAGCGAAATTCAAGAGCCCTACGCTCACAAAATACAAGACGTGCGCGAACTGTGACAACTTCAATGTATCCATTTCACTTCACATATGCTGTGCAATGCATCTACATTCAGATGTTCCATCGACCAAGCATCCAGCACACAAATGGACAACATGGCGAAAATGCGGCTGAGACAATATGTTGGTGGTCTCAAAATACTGATCAAATGAGTCAATAAAACAAAGTCAACCAAATCATAATTTGCCGTGGCTTAATCAAAGCATGGTGAGTTACGCATTTTAAAACCACCCTAATTTTACAGGTGCAAACGCTTGAAGCCGGACAAACTGCGCACACGCACATTGGCACGTAGATACTTGGGACAATAAAGGCTGTTGGCGAAATTGTTTGAACGAGTTGGTCACATTCACTGGTTTGTGCCTGTAGTACACACGGCAGACCCGAGTGCAAACGACCCGGCATTAGTCGGTCCATCCTCGGCATTTATACCCCCAGAACTAGTAAAATTATCATATAGAGTCATAATTTATTTGCACTTTATTGAACACAGTGCAAAAACCAGAGTTCGCTTTTCTCACATCAAAAATCGACGAAAACCACCCTGCGAAGTGATTTACGATCGCTGGTCGCCTCATGTCTAATAGGTGCAACGAAGCAGACTTTCCAGACGCCCCCCTTTCAGGCGGCCTACACAACTGGAGAATCCGCATCAACACTACAAATGTGAGTTGACTTCAGCCCACGAGTTTTGATGAGGTCTGCTCAACGAGAGAACATAATCACCTAGCTGGACGGAGCATTTCAAACATGCAGCTTCATAATGGTATGCGTTCATCACCTGATTTACCGTTGTCTACCCATTACAAACGCAATGAAATAAAATAGGATTTCAGAAGCCTTTATGACCATTAAAAACTCACTAGAGCAATGGCATCCATACCATTGTCTGTTCACTGCTAATAAGCAATCACATGGTCTGACGCAACCGTTCCTCAAATGGCCGTTGGCAGATAGATTTGTCGAATGTGCATCGACCAAATCGTCGGAGAGTGGGTAAAGTATTGCCGTGTGAAATAATTACATGCAGCTTCCAAAAGACAAATCATTCCGATAAGTTTATTTTGGAGTCGCCTACCATCGGTTGCAAAGTGAGGCAAACTTTAGGTCGTGCGATCCAAAACTTGAACACAACTAGAAGTCGACGAAAAGAGGAAAGTTATTGAGTCTGCGTGGACTAATTTTGACTATGCCACTATGTTACAAGTCGTTATCGTTTTACGCGCTACCCTCGAAATTCAATCACCCGTTCCCTGTGGCTATAATGGTCAGCATATCTTCTCAAATGTGTTAATTTTGCTAGTAAAAACAAAACGAAGGCAAGGAAGTGTGCAATTCACGGCAAATTATCACACGAACATAGTGCTGAAGAATTGATCTTCTCATGCGAGACAACTTCAATAATAGAGTGTCGGCAGAAATCGCATGCTTTCCTACAAGCATGCTATGCATAGACCACACAGCAATAACCGCTCGTGTAACTTGAGTGCATGCGTTCGATGAAAGAAGAATGAGTAAACTGGGAAGCGTTGAGACACATGTGCCTCGGAAGAGCACCTACCTGGGCAGCATGCAGGCCGAAGGAAGTGAATGACAAGCAAGCGGTTGCTTCAATTGTTCTTAGGTAGTCTCACCAATAACAAGCCCTTGATTTTATCGAAAGAAAAGTATGAAGTAGGTCGACGGTTTCTTGTCTTATGCACATCAGAGTTCACTTCAAAAATATCTTTTATTTTGCGGGATGCAATGTTCAGGTTTCATTCAATTTGTCCCATCTTGTGTCGTTTCATCGTTTTTACCCTCGGGCGCATGCAACAAGGTCCGATCACCACATACATGCGCACGTCTCGGAAGTGGCTACTGTGGCGCATCTGCGGGTAAGTCAACTTTACTTACGTTGCGCAATCATCGTCAGGGCGTGTCATCGACTTGGTTTTTGCACCCTATTTAGAATATCGACCCCACAATGTAGGGGCAAATTCGCACAAATGCTAGAATTTGATGTACTGAGTATTTTTAGCCATACGCTATGTAATTCGGACGAGCCATGGCTGGGTGAGAGATTCTGTAATGGGTAATGATTCGTTGTCTCAGCTGTCAGTGTAATGCGATTGGTTTCTCATTTTTAGCTTTGTTCCTTGGGCCCTTGTATTAAGTGCAATGGTCACATGGGCAGGGGAACCAGTGATCGAGGCTGAGCTCAATTAGACTAGCTTCATCCTCAGTTGCAGATGATGCTCCCTCCACTAACCCATTCGTGGTCACTGACCACCTCGCACTTAAAAGGCGCATTCAGGCAAGCATTGTAACAGTGTTGCTACTTTCGGAAACCGTTCAGCCCTTAGATGAACATCGAGGTGCGGCCATCAATTACAGAATGCTTGTAAGACCACAACCAATTAAACGTTAGCAGATCCGTGCAAAACACAAACAGGAATAATTCTTTTTACCATTCAGTTAAGACTAATGTCAACGAACAGACACTAAATTTTCAACCACTGCCTTAACTCAATGAAAAATTAACACATGCGAGTGCTCTGATCAGAATCTGCCAATGTGAATGCAAGACATAAATAAATTAGCAGTGTGCAAGGTTTGTGAATGGTGTTACGCTTTCTGCATCATGGATTTCCTGCTAGCAAGCATCCACTGAAAAGCACTCAGCCTATTTATTAATATCTCTGGATTGTTATGTCTAGGAATGCTTTAGAACCCCAAATGTACAGCCTAGATCTTGTTTCAACCGAAAAGTTTTAAATATCAGCTTCCTCGTGAACCTAATTTCTGCACAAAACGGAACAACATTAAACAATCCACCCACCCATCCACCCACGCATTCGATCCATCAGTTTAGATGTGGTGTGAGCGCACGATGCTAGAGGGGGTAGCTGCTAAGGAAACAAGACATGACGAAGCCGAGGCAATGAGGTAGGCAAAACTCAACTGGTTCACAAGTGCCCTGATCCCTGGGCTACGGAGACCGCTAAAATTTGTTTCCTACTTCTTCCTTGTCCACTGGTGCAATACGCGACTCCACTGGCCACACTTCATCTATCACACATGTCCTTCCATGTGTCATAGCGGCGAAACATGGCATCTGGTCGAAGGAGAGAGGTTGGCAACAGGAGCGAATGAGATAAGTAGAAGAGTGAGGAGCACAAAAGATGTGAATATAAGGGAGTAAGTGCAAAGGAAAAGTAGTGGGAAGGATTCGGTGGTGAGAGAGCGAAGGAGACATGAGGGTAGAGGATTAGTGGTGATGAGGTAGATCAGTAGGTTAAAACGCCGTCCTAATAACGTGGATGTTGTGGATTCTAGCCTCTCACCAGGCATGATGACATGCTACGTCCCACATTTTAGCTCAATTTACTGCTCCTCCCTTCAAGAATCTAAGCAGATGTCACATCCATCCTTCCTGATGCAATCCGTTGTTGGACAGGCACGATGCTACTACATGCAGCGAGAGAGATAAAGGAGATTCACGGCTCGAGCGGGACTCGAACCCACAGCCTTCTGATCCGTAGTCAGACGCCCTATCCATTAGGCCACGGAACCGACGCCTACATTAATATATTTAATTTACATATTTGTAGATACCCTCACTAGTAGTTCTTTCACATCAATACTCATTGCCTAGACACGTCAGTACTTTTTGACAAAGACACATCAACTGTTTGCTCCTCCTTCTTTCTGTGACTTTTACAATACATCATGGAATCGAGGTTTGTGATTGGTGGATAACTGTGACATGACTAAGCTGTCCAACGGATAGCAGCGTCGCGGTTCAAACATTTGACCTTCTCAAAGGGGTGGTATTGGACACAACTCAGCTGGGCCCTACTTAACTTCTGACCAAGGACAGATTTTTGGTTGCGGTTACGACAAAATTATGTCAAAGCTCCCTTTTCAGCATCATAAGTACAGCTCTCCCTTTATTAAATGGCGCAGTTGAAAGTATTTTAATTTCAGGAGTAAGTCTGTAGCATTGGCAGGTTAAGGACAAATCGCTTTCAATGGCAAGATTCTTAGCACTGAAGGAACGGTAATGATTTTATTTGATTTATCAGAGGATATTGGCATCTTGAAGAGAGCTGAACTGCACTCCTGCAAGGCTATTTTGCTTAGTTTGCTTATTTGATAAAGGACCAAAAATGAGTGCATTGCTTTCTTGCATAGACTTTTTATCCATAGATAGGGTTGCGGCCCCAAAAGAGTGAAAACGAGAATAGAGACCATTAGGAGATGGCAGTGATATGGAGTTCATCTGCACTCGCTTCTCATAGCCACAGCAGGTGACATTTTTGATAAATTTGGAGCAGAGCGACTACAAATCCTAATTTCTTAATTAGGATTTCAAAACATTGTCTAGCCAGCCATCTGCTGCTAGCCATTTCTTTAAATCATGTTTTCTCTTCCCAATTTTTATATATACTGATCTTTCCACCTGAGTACTCAACGGAGTGGTCTAGGAGCAGATGTCATCATAATGGCGCATCAGGTCAATCAAGACTGCAGCACTTTACGTGTCGAAGGTTTTATCGATCAAGTGGGTGGAGTTGGGCAGTCTCTGAAGCCTTGTGTCACACCGCACCTCCTCGAGAATGAGCATTGCTCTTCATGAGATCATGCCTTTTAGCAAAGAAGATTTTAAATAATGTGGCACGAAACTTACTTTCACTCATTTTTCGGACTCTGCAGGCGTGGTGGCCCTGTAGTTTATGGATTTGAGGACACAGTACTATAAGGTCAGTCGCGTCTGTGTCTTTGCAAACATTCAGTGCGCCAATATTTGGGGTCGGTGCGTGAGTTACTAACATCCACTTGCAATGCGCAACCTCAAAAGCCCCTTCCCGGCCAGCCTTGTCCGATTACTTGATAAAATCATGCGCGTAGACAGGCGGTCGCGGGCGGAGGCACCCTTAATCACTATTCTGTTTTGTTCTTGCAAAGTACACACAGTCCTAAGTAAATTTGATTATGGCAATTTTGTTTAAGGCGATTGGCTGAAGACTTTATCATTGAAATTTTACAGTGTTGTACCGCTTCGATAATCGCTTGCCCGATGTTCGAGGCTTATGATGCAAGTTATTGGCCCGTATCCACGCATGGGTAACTTTCCAGAGGCATTCGAATGACGTCCACGTGTGACTGCTGCAATGAGTGGAACTTATCTGTTAGGTCACTTAATTTGTAGGCGAAGCTTAAAATGCCCAACGACTTCATGCTCTACTTGCCTCTGCAGCTTCTCACCTACGCAGCTTATGCCATATAAGGTTGTATTATTTTTGGATTCTTTGTGCGTTTCAATGGTCATCTGTCAGTTAATGGTATTGAGTTCAGTTCCATTGCCTAGGACAAGTGCTTGGGCTTATCCTTGCATGTTTACGATATGACAGTAGATTGCGGACTGGCAGCGATAGTAAATCTTAACTATTCTGTCACTATAGTTGTCGTGGAGCCGCATCGTTAGCAGGAGTTTGACCTTTTGCTTTTAGGCTCGTATTTCCTCCACTGGTCATGGAAACGCGTGATGGCTAGCACATTGTTCCATCCCATACGGGATTTTGCTTAAACCATGGAAGATGAGGGGGCTGAGAACGCAGAGCTCCTGCCAAGGAGAGCACGGAGGATGGTACTGAACAAGGCGGAGGCGACTATGTAGTGCGTCAGTGGTTTGTTGGATGGAGGATTTCAGTGGTGGGGCCATCTATTTGCCTCGACGTTGAACCTTAATGGAGTGGGTCGTTGGTATGTTAACCACATGCTTGTGTATTCCACCCGAGTGTGATGTCCCTTTTCGTCTCTGGAGAGGAGAAAATTTGAGGATGCTGCAACACATATGTATAAATTGGTGATGGAGGTGTTTTATTGCACAACCGCAGCCCACTTTTACGATCAAATGACGACTGCAGCATGTTTTACCTCAGCAGCTGTAGGCGTTTTAATTTTGTTGAGTTGCAGTTTATTGACGGATGTGAAGTGCACTTGAAAGTACCGTCTTCATTTGGCACTCCAATCCTGCTGCTAAATATAGCGTGGATTATCAAAAAGTGCGATGCTGCTACTTAGCCTTGAAAATAGCTTTGAAAGGTGGTGAACGCCTATCTCATAGGTTGTCGGAGACACCTATATTTGCGCACAGCCATCTAATCCAAGGCTTTTAGTGATCCCCACTTGCTTCTTACGCACTACATAACCACTAGACAATACTCCTCATCACACCCCATCTCTTACACTGCTTTCCTACATCTTGTCTGACTCTCTCTTCTTATTGCTGCTTTTTCATCACTTTCCCTTCTTTTCCTCACTCATTGCTTTCGAAACATTCTTACATACTCACACAAATTTGTGCATGCTCTGCTCACCGCCTTTTCAGCAGGCAAGTCAGTTCACCGCACCTGCAAGCTGCTGCACCTCTGAACTTTGATATCTTATCATCGTGCTTTTCTGGGCTGTAATCTTTACTGCTTTATCACAGAACCGTCAAAAATAGATGGATGTATGCACATAACCGACTTGCCCATGCGCGTGACTAAGCGCTTATGCATGTGGACTTGTGCGTGTGTGTTGAGTGCCATTCATCTTAAAACGTGCTCTAGCCCCACTCTGGCGACCGCTGTAGTGCATTCACTTACATATGTGATCAGGTGTAGCAAAATGCAAGACACGAAACAGCCAAAACAGGCAACAAAAGATCGACAAATAAAAATGCATTAGTGGTACGAAAAGGGAAGGCTTTAGAAATCTGTCTTGCCGTTAAATTTTATTTGCTACAATTTATTCAGAAGAAAGGCTGCTTGTGAGCTTCCAATGCACATAAACAGATGAAGACAAGAGGACTGGGAGAATAATACAAATTTTAATAAGTTTCCAAGCTCTATCAATGGACACAAATGACGTGAAAGAGAGGGGATCCGAGGAGTAGGAATAGAGTGCAACTTTATTGATTAGAAGATTCAATTCACCCACTTCGAAGAAATTCGAGTGAGTCTGTGCCATCTCTTCCATCGCTATTTCGTACGCTTTTGAGGACCCTGTGTCCTTATAACATCCACCTTGACCTCATCATTTAAGGGGCGCCTAAGTGGTGAGCCTTTTCCAAGACGTAAAATATTTCCCCATGACTGTTTTAGCCTTGCTGACAGACTAGACACTAGCTCAGTGTTTCCAGCTGGAGAAGCCTGTTAGGGGGACCGTATCTTTCGTAGATCCAAAGAATTGCGCAGATGGATGAAAGCTGGCTGGATGAGTTGGCAATTACTGATTGTTCTGAACGTTCTAAATACTGGACGCAACTAGGTCTATCATGCAGCTAATACCAACCAGAGCAAACTTTGAGCACGAGTAAATCGAAAGCATTACAGAAAATCCAAAAAGATCCACTAGATAAGTTGGCTAGAGGGATCACCGCTTTACCAAGTAGAGGGAAAACGAACAGCTGGGTTGACGTTTGACACTACAATTAGTGTTTAATGAACAAGTAATAGACAACAAGGCATATGGATTGAAGAAGTATGGATGGACGGGTGATGGCAATACGGAACCGATAATGGAGAATTAGTCTGACAAAGGGCAGCAATCTGTACCTGCAACTCAGTCATCCTTCCATTCAGCCCTGAGACGAACACTGCTTTGCGATCCTCCAGCGATGGATATCCTTCTGCGTGTCAGCTGCAGCTGGCGTTGGGTTTTGTTGATGCGATGCAGAAAATACACCTGCTTGAACGGCAAACACTACCAATCAAGCCTTCTTTGGTCATCCGCTGCTCTCATATTTTTGATTGGAATCTTCGCCCGCATATGTTGTGGACGTGCGTTCAGATCCGTTTGTCTTCAAGCACCGCCAGAATTATAAGTCTTGCATAGGTTGGAAGTTATTAAATGAGGGAGAATTGGACGGACAAATCGATCGATAGACGGATATTTGGGCAGAACGGATAATTCGGTCCTGAATTTTTCGTCAACGAGAGAGTCGTTAGTCTCACTTAGTATTCTGTGGAATTAGAGTCAGTTTCAGACACGTTTACCTCAGTAGAACGAAACTTATAATTTAAGACTACAGTTAGCTGCTGACTCTAATTCCACAGAATACTAAGTGAGACTAACGACTCTCTCGTTGACGAAAAATTCAGGACCGAATTTTCCGTTCTGCCCAAATATCCGTCTATCGATCAATTTGTCCGTCCAATTCTCCCTCATTTAACAACTTCTAACTTATGCAAGACTGGCGGTGCTTGAAGACAAACAGATCTGAACGTAAGTCCACAACAGGGAGTTCATTTAACTCAAAAAACGGTACATAATAGTATCACCGGTAAAACATTAAGGCAAGGTATTTGCGAAAGAAAATTGTTGTACAGAACGTCGCTACAGTAACGCGTGCCCCGTTGAATTGGCAGAGAACCCCTTGACTACCTTCTTTTTCAGTTTGATGATAAAATAAGGAAGGTGCCGACAGAAAGGTAGGCTTAGGTGACTTAACAGCGAGGATAGTTGAAGATGGCACTTAGTGACAGAGCATAAATTGATAGCGGGAAGAACGAGTTAATCGTATTTTGTTGGCTGGACGTCATTTACAGCTGACAAGATACGCCCTCAGTGGCGTTCTTACCTACAGTGGTCTGCCATACAACACACTTCATCCTGATTTAAGTCGTCTCAGCAGACTTTTTCGATATGCATTTATGACAGAATACATTGCGGCAAAGGAAGACTTAGTTGAAGTCTATCGAAGGTAAATAAAATTATGATACCTGACCACTAAGAGAATCCACGGAGACTGCGTATATTATGTTAAATTAAAGCATGTTCTGCAGTCTTGCCTAGTTGATAAAATATCAACACTGATCTTTTAAAAGAAGCCCTTCTGAACCGACTTCTCTCAGCGCTTTTGTGAAATGTTACTATGACTAGCGGAGAAAAAATGAGTAAATGATCAAATGCTGCAAAGAACTGGTCACTGTTAAAAGTGAAAGAAGAACCTACATTCAAAGCATTTTTGCCTATTTATCCAAAAATAAGGCGTTTGCATGGCGCTTTCCTGTTTCTGCAGACAGGCAGGTACATCTGGAGAAGTCTTAATCACAGGTGGGTTTTACACATTCTACATTGCAGTTTTGTAAATCCAATCATACTTCTATGAGCTTTCACAGCTTTATAGAGGGCAAAAAGCTTTCCACCGTTGCCTTAGGTAAACAAAGTGGAATGTTTCATCTGATTGGCTGCCGGTTTCGATTGCGGTCACTTAAGTGGCTACATTGCCATTGCCAAATGGAATTGCCTTGGAGCCATGCTAACAATCCCACTGCCTTTATGCTTGCCAATTGCAGAATGCTGCGTCCACACTGCAAGTTCTTATTGTTAATGAGGAAAATTTGAGAGGACCAAAATCATAGATTTAAAAAATCACGTTATAATGTCCTGTACAATGGAAGCTAATTAAAACATTCGTAAAGTGCAGAATGCGGATTGGATATTTACCCATAAAAGTAAAAATTGTAGTTATTTTGGCAGTTGCGCTGCAATGGCGATGTGATCTGTACTATTAGAAGCTACCGAGTACAGTTTGTCTACGATATACAGATTATTCCACTTCGTTGTCGGACATTTTTAATGGATCCGATTCTTAAAGTCGGACGACATACCTGTGCATTTAATGTAGCCAAATCGCAAAAGGTCTGCAAATGCACCTGATGTTTAGAAGAGCCTGCGCGATTTCGAATAGAACTCGTTGTCATCGTTTGTTGAGGCTTGTAAGGCAAATACACTGGTATCGACGCGGTACTCCTTACCCATCTTCTTAATTCATTTAAAACCTAACGCGTTACGGGACTAAAGTGGAAGCCAGCTTTATGTCAAGCCTTCCCGCATGCCTTGCGATTATATGGGCTGAGCAGTTTGAAGCTGGTGCCATCGATTTAATCAAAGCCCATAACATTTAAGAGGTCTTAATTTTTGCTACAACTCGAATGGATTTATTTGGTTCTTAACCAAGATTTCAAAAAACTTGGTTTGATTAAAAATACCATAAGTAGCATGAAATCGGAGCCCCATACTTTCATTTGATAAAAACTTCGTCGGTAAATATTTCTTGTCAGTAAATTTTGCCCCCTTTCTCACCATCTTTGTGCTGCTGCCCATGGAATTCCGCACCAACCCGCCAAGCACTTCAATCGTTGTCCAATTTGTAGGGCACCCCTTCGACGTAGTTTTCTGCATTCGCACCATCTTTGGTCTCTACACCATCACTGCCAACATCACTGGTTATTTCTGGGTACAATAAATATCTCCAGATTACATCCCTTGCACAGAGTTAATGACATCTGCCCACTTACGGCCGATGTGGCTACATGTGCACGTCTCTTCCTGCTCTTTTCCCACTTGATAAGCTATGCTGTTCCGGGCCGAGAGGTAATGTAATGCGAGGAATCACTCACCTCACCCATTTATCTCCGCATACGCATCTGCACCAGCAACGCGCACGTTTACCTGGTGGAAACGACACCTACACCCACTTTCCTTTGTCCCTTCTGCCTCGGTATTCCTTAACGGACCAACCCTCAAAGTAGTGTAATACAAGACGCCTGCATTTGCGTACGGCCACCTAATCCGAGGCTTTGGGTGGCTCCCACTTGCCTCTCACACACTACATGACCGCCAGTCAATGCTTCCATCGCACCCCGTCCCTTACACTGCTTTTCTACATCTTGTCTGATTCTCTCTCTTCCGCCCCTTTCCTTTCTTCTTATGTCCCCTCATCGCTTTTGAGTCGCTCTTACATAATCCCATTAATTTGTGCATACTCTACTGACCACCTCAGCAGGCAAGTCAGCCCACTCCACACTTCTGGCTGACCTCTTCATTACCACTGCCTCGTCGAATCTCCACCTACAAGCCACTGCATCTCAAAAATCTGATATCATATCGTCGTACTTCTCTGGACTGTAATCTTCACTACTTTGCCACAAAACCGTCAAAAATAGATGGATGTATGCGCATCACTGACTTATGCATGCGCGTGAGGAAGCGCTTATGCATGTGCACTTGTGCGCGTGTGCTGTGTCAAACATCTTAAAAGGTGCTCTAGTCCCATTTTGGCGACTGCCGTAGTCTATTCACTTACAGATGTGGCCAGGTGTTGTGGAAAACAAGACACGAATCGTCCAAAACAGGCAACGAAAGATCGACAAAGGCAAACGCACTAGTGGTAAGAAAAGAAAAGGCTCTGGAAATCTGTCTTTCCGTTAAAATTCATTTGCTATAGTTTATTCGGAAGAAAGGCTGCTTATGAGCTTCCAATGCACAAAAAACAGATGGAGACAAAAGGATTGAGGTGATAATACAAATTTTCAATAAGTTTCCCTTCGCTATCAATTGACACAAATAAAGTGAAGGTGAGGGGAACCGAGAAGTAGGAATAGAGCGCAACTTTATTGATCAGAAGATTCGATTCGTCCGCTTCGAAGAAATTCGAGTGAGTCTGTGCCATCTCTTCCATCGCTATTTCGTACGCTTTTGAGGACCCTGTGTCCTTATAACATCCACCTTGACCTCATCATTTAAGGGGCGCCTAAGTGGTGAGCCTTTTCCAAGACGTAAAATATTTCCCCATGACTGTTTTAGCCTTGCTGACAGACTAGACACTAGCTCAGTGTTTCCAGCTGGAGAAGCCTGTTAGGGGGACCGTATCTTTCGTAGATCCAAAGAATTGCGCAGATGGATGAAAGCTGGCTGGATGAGTTGGCAATTACTGAACGTTCTAAATACTAGACGCAGCTGGGTCTATCATGCGACTAATACCAACTAGAGCAAACTTAGAGTACGAGTAAATCAAAAGTATTACAGAAAAACTAAAATAGACCTGCTTCACCAAGTAGAGGGAAAACGAACAGCTGGGTTGACGTTTGACACTACAATTAGTGTTTAATGAACAAGTAATAGACAAAAAGGCATGTCGATTGAAAAAGCATGGATTGACGGGTGATTGCAATACGGAACCAATGGATAGAGAAATGGTCTGACAAAGGGCGGCAATCTGCACCTGCAACTCAGTCATCCTTCCATTCAGCTCTGCGGCGTGTATGGGATGGGGTATCTCCAGCTGCTCCGGAGAGCGCATTTTTCTCACAACCTGTCGCCTACTCCACGAACACTACTTTGCGATCCTCCAGCGATGGATATCCTTCTGCGTCTCAGCTGCAACTGTCGTTGGGTTTTGTTGATGTGGTGCAGAAAAAACACCTGTTTGGACGGCAAACATTACCATTCAAGTCTTCTTTGGTCATCCGCAGCTCTCATATTCAATTGGAATCTTCGCCCGCATATGCTGTGGACTTACGTTCAGATCCGTTTATCTTCAAGCATCGCCAGAATTATAATTTTGAATAATTTAAAAGTTATTAAATGAGGGGGAATTGGACGGATGAATTGATTGATAGACGGGTGTTTGGACAGAACGGATAATTCGGTCTTAATTATTATGTCAACGAAAGAGTCATTAATCTCGCATAGTAGTTTATAGAATTCGAGTTAGTTTCAGACAGATTTGTCTTAGTGGAATGAAACGTATAATTTGAGACTACATTTAGCTACTTAGAAAAATTCGCTTGCGTCAAATAGATTTTGCCTTTGAACAGACCTCTTAAAAGTTGTATAGGCAGCATATCCAACAGCATTGCTGACTCTGAGGAGGATTTCGATAAGGCAGCGGGGCATGCTTTCACTTATGTATGCATTCCTATGCACATTAATGCATGTTCACCTAAGGTGCATCTTAAACTTACGGTCTGTCAACCTCGGTGCACGTATTCCAGGCGTGCAAAGCATGGAATAATATTTCTAAATGGTGCTCAGCTCAACTTTTATGTGTAGGCACCCATTATGGCCAAGCAAAAGGCGACGAAGCTTACAGCGAATGCAATGAGTAGGAAGGGGGACCTCCTAGATCAACCCTCCACCAGACATGTGATTACAACGCAGAGCAGTAGTCATCGTGTGGATAGCCAAAACTTTGAGCAACACAGGCTTCCCGTTAAAATCCTCGGCGCTTAAGTTGATTCCTCGTTATGCGTCCCAAGTGATGAGCTCTTAGTTAAACCTAGTTCTTTATCTGTATAGAGTGAGGAAACGCTTATCAAAGAAGACGCCCTAATGTACCGACCTTTCAAGGGACTTTATTTTGGTATATTTAAAACTATGCCCATCAGCATTTGGCAGTAAGCAAAAACTATATGAAATGGAGTATGAGCAAATCTGTAAGCTGTTGCTCTAAGGAACTCAAATGATGGAAGTCTAATTGCGTGAGATCATGTGACAGAGCTTCTGATAGAACTCGGTGAGTACTTAGTGGGGCACCCTGTACCGTTCCTAAATTTTACATGTGGGTGAAGCGCAGAAGAGCAACAGTCGCGTATTTGAGCGCTCTCAGGTCAGTGCAGGCATGATTTATGGAAATCTGCGCTGTGCTCCAAAATAGTTAGTTATATTTTTTCCCAAGAACAAACGGATTCATCCTGAGCGGGACTCGAACCCGCAATCTTCGGCTCCGGAAACCGACGCCTTATCCATTAGGCCACCAGGATCCGTTTCCATCTAAAAGGACGAAGTATGCATTTGTGAAATTGCACTGACTGATTAATTAACTCCGGTCGCTAAGTCTACTTAATGGATCCACCTTTATCAAAGAAAAGGCATTCTGAGGACAAGTTAGAGGCCTCCGTTTACGTTTAATTAGGCTGGAATTGCAAACAGTGCAAGGAAAGCCATCTATTCCTATAATGTTACACCACTTCTGAGTGCATGAGTGAGGTAGAGTTATGGTTAGGTTCGAGGCTTAGGGGATGTCAAAGGAGCAACGGGATAGGTAGTCCTAAACATCAAGAATGCCCTCCTGAACATCCATTTCAGAAGTGATATTTAATCCGCACCGAAAATTACCTTGAGAGAACTGAGATGAATGGTGCTGCTATTCGGCATCAAACCATTTAAAGCGACGTAGCAACATGCAATAAGGATAGGAGGAAAACGATCAGATTTTGCTTTTGGATTTTATCTTATTTGCTATAAAGGGGTTTAATCAATTGCAAAGAATAACCACTCTTAGACGAATTTGAAAGAAGACCATTTAGTTTTGGTTGAAATTACTGACGTACTGCTAAAGAGAAGGCGTGTTATATTGCTCAAAACGCCGTAGCAAAGCATTTTCACTGCTTCACATTTCAATGGTCCAATGAAATAGACCTCAGATGCAAAGCCTTAACAAAGTTGTATGATGCATGATGAGGAGGTGACATCCGAGAAGTAAAGACAAACCCAACCTATGCGGAGGAGCAGAAGCGCCTGCCTGCAAGACCTCAAGATGGTGTCAAGCACTTTCACCTAAGGACCAGTGGGTAGAGACGGAGATGCTACAGGACTAATAAAAAGTAATCCATTATTAATTGTGAGCCAACTAGAAGAATTGAGCGTACAGGAAATGCTACTAACGTGCTTTGCAAAACCACAAAGACGCCACTGTCACATATTATTTAGGCAAGTCACGTCTTCCTCTCAGTGGGCAGGTATTCAGTACTGATACACTAACCCTCGCTATTATCGAGAGGTCTTCTCTAAACACATTCGCATTTCATCAAATTCTATCGAGCAGATAGATCTCGGCTATGAGCTTCGTTGGTCTTTTGTACGTGACTGACACACCGTCAAAATCGGCGTCTACAGTGCATCACGTGCCCACACACAACCCCTCCGGCCTGCATGCTGCCCAGGCAGGTGCCTTTCCGAGGCACGTGTATCTCAGCGCTTCTTGGTCTACTCATTTTTCTTGCATCGAACGCATGCACTCAAGCCACACGAATGGTTATTGCTGTGGTCGATGCACAGCATGCTTGTAGGAAAGCATGCGATTTCTGCCGACACCCAATTGTTGAAGTTGTCGAGCATGAGAAGACTAATTCTTTAGCACTATGTTTATGTGATAAGTTGCCGTGATTCACACACTTCCTTGCCTTTGTTTTGTTCGTACCAGCAAAATTAACCGTCTGAGAAGATATGCAGACCATTATGGCCACAGGAAACGGGTGATTGAATTTTGAGGGTAGCGCTTAAAACGACAACGACTTGTAACATAGTGACACAGTCAGACTTAGTCCGCGCAGGCTCAATAGCTTTCCTCTTTTCGTAGACTTCTAGTTATGTTTAAGTTTTGGGTCGCACGACCTAAAATTTGCCTCACTTTGCAACTGATGACAGACGACTCCAAAATAAACTTATCAGAATGAATTGCCTTTTAGGAGCTGCATGCACTTATTTCACACGGCAATACTTTATCCACTCTCCGATAATCTGATCGATGCACATTAGACAAATCTATCTGCCAATAGCCATTTGAGGAACGGTTGCGTCAGACCATGTGATTGCTTATTAGCAGTGAGCGGACAATAGTGTGGATACCATTGCATAAAGGCTTCTGAGGTTCCATTTTATTTCGCTGTGTTTGTAACAGGTCGACAATGGTAAATCCGGTAATTGTGGTGACCAGGTTACTTTGCAGCAATGCGTTGACGTCTCCATAGCGCCAATTATTTAAGGCTTTGCATCTTTGATGGACATCAAATCCGCACTGGCTTACTCCAATAATGGCTGGTGTGAAATGGTTCACAACGTGAAATCACTGGTGCACCGCTTGGAATGGCTTCAGAGGTGTGCAGCTACCTTAGCGCCTCCAATCTGGTTACTCTTCACACGGCCAATTGACTATGGAGGTGGATTATTTCTACGTGTCAATTCCCACTCTTGGGTGTCAGCACATTTAAATAAATCGCGCTTCACAAATGTCCTTGCCAGCTACTGTTCTCACATCCCCTACCAACTTCCATACAAAACGATTTCCAAGCTCTTTAACATGAGGAGGAGCAGTTGGATTCCAATCGGCGCTTTCTAATCGCATTTGAATCCAAGTAACTCTACAATATCATATATTTCGGCCTCTTCCTTAGCTCTTTATCAACACATGATGTCGAAAAAGGAACTTATGTTTCAATTTATAGCTCCAAATGCTGCATTTGCCAATCAGTCTCCAGCAAATAAGAAACGATCCTACTGTAGCCTGCTTGCGTAAAGAAGTGTTGTTACATTGAAATATATGGGTTGTATTATCAATCGAATCAGGCTTCTGAAGAAATGTTGCACGCATTGCGATTATGAATGTGTTATGTATCTGGTGAGTCCTTTACACTTCGGTAGGTAGGGTTCGCTAGTCACCTTCGGGTCTTTCGCGTCCTGTCAGATAGTAGTTATTACAGTCACTTTCGACGGGCAGGAAATCAGTCGAATGAGGTGAAATGCCTCTCAGAATTTCCTAAAGACCTCGGTGTCTCCAATGCCTTTACGCTGATTGCCATATCAACGAGTTGGCGACCGAATAGACCTCATTAGCTGGCCTAGTATGATGAACGGGATTCGATAGGACGTGATTTGTGCAAGAATAAAGCACAATCAAAAGTACACTTTGTACCAACAAAGAGACAGCAAAAATGGTCAAGTCTTCTGCGTTTTTAAAAGCAGTGATGTGCTTATCTCCCCTGCCTCTAATTCGGTTGGTTGGGTAATTAAGTAGGTAATAAACTTAAAGAATCCGTGCAAATGACAGGCTAAGAATCAGCATGGTATCTAGATTGGTTCAATTCTGCGCACAGTTGCCGGAATCGGAAAGACTTCCGTAGTGCAAATATGGCCCGCCGGACAGGCAGAGTAGAGGCCAGTGTAATATTCCTTGGTCGGAAGCGCCCATTTTCTGGGCCGCGAATAATGAGTCTTGCGCCGAGAGAAGAAAGTGGCACATGGGGTCTGGTTAATAATGCTGAAAGTCAGGATCACTTAGTGAACCACCACTCGTCCCCCTTGCTCGTCGTCGTCGGCTGGAACGCCTGCTTCACAAGGCGTCTACCACAAACGCAGCCTTAACCACTGCAATGGCGTCATTAAAAGTAGAAGTTATTCGTGCATACGGAGATGCTGAAACCACCGCATTACAGTTGCAAAGAATAGACTGATATAAGAAGGAGGTGTACTGCTTGACCACAGCGGATGGCAATGATGAGGAAGAAGAGGAGTTAAAAGGAAAGGACAGCAGATGTTGGTCTCGTGGCCTAATGGATAAGGCGTCTGACTTCGGATCAGAAGACTACGGGTTCGAGTCCCGTCGGGGCCGTAAAATTACCTTATTTCCTCCGCTGCTTGTAGTGGCACCGTATCTGTCCAGCAACGACTAAAACAAGAAGGCACCAGAGGGGAAAAGACAGTCGATTGCACTAGAAAGGAAGCGATTGAATTATTAGCATGTCCAGTGAAAGCCTCGAATCCTCAGCATCTACACTGTTAGGACAATGCCTAACTTAATAGAACACCTCTCCACCACCAGTTTCCTTCATTCTTCTCTATTCCTCTCCACTCCCTCTACCATCACCTATTTCCCACGCATTTACCTTTGCACTCACTTCCTGACTCAATTTTGCATCTAACCCCTCTCCTCCGATCAGGTGCTATGCTTTGCCGCGGTGAGATATGGAATGACTCATATGGTAGTTAAGGTGTGACTGGATGAATTGGCGCATTTGGCGTGCCTCTACTGCTGGTCACTCATGCCACACTAGACTGACGGTGCAAAATCTGTGAGTTGATGGGTCGGTTGCAGTGACTGATGAATGGTTGAGGAATGAGGCAGGATACGGCAGAGCAGAGAAGAGCAGGCGTTGTTTCATTCATATGCGAATTCGACGTTATCGATCTTTTGCAGCGCACTCGTCCCAGCGGCAAACACACCTGTCGGACATTCGTAGAACGTGAATTCAAATGCGCACCGCCCTGAGACTACTGGCTAGAAAAGAGAGAAGTGGCAAAGTCCAATTGTGATTTGAGGATGAAATCGAACGGGCAATCAATCACATGTATTTATAAGCAGATAATAAAGTAGATGAGCAGATAAAAATACTAAAGAATAGACGATTAGATGAAAAGGCGAATAAAGAGAATGAATGGTTGCTCGTGCATTTTGCAGAATTTATTCTCAGCGATAAATAGGCGCCTGGATTTCCAATGACTCCCATTTCATCGAATATTGCTCATCCTGTCGCCAGTCAGCGAGAGCAGTACTTAGTTAGGCACTGCCTTTAGCGCTTAGGGGAATGTGGCGAGGGGAAGAAGGCGTGGGGACATGAGGAGGGAATATAAGGGAGTGCGTGTGAAGGCATGGGAGTAGGAAGCAGTTCGTAGTGAGATAATGAAGGAAAAATGAGAGTAGAGGATTGTTGGTGGTGGTGAGGCAGGTTGGCAGGTTAGGTCGTCGCCCTAGTAACGTAGGCGTCGGGGATTTAAGCCTCTTACTAGGCATGATAACTTTTCACCTCCCACTTTTGGTCGATTCATTGCCTCCCTCCGCATTGCGCCAAAGTAGTACGTACATCCCTCTTAATGCAGTTCGTTTGTAGACTTACATGGTGCCACTGCAAGCAGAGGGGGAGATGGAGAATCCCTACGACTTTGGTGGTATTCTAGGCCAAAATCTTTTGATCCGTAGTCAGATGCCCTATCCATTAGGCCACGGATTCATCGAGCCTATTTTCCCTTTTTACCTCTACCTCTCTGCCATCATCATCATCATCATCATCATCACTTGCTGTTGCTTCTGCAATTAAGCAGCACACTTCCTCCTTAAACCGACCCACTCTTTGCAACGGTAATGTAATAGCGCTAATGTTTTCGTAAGTACAAACTACTTTTGCTTCCAATGGCGCCTGTAGCAGTGGAAGTAGTTGCGTTCGCTGTAGATGCCTTCTGAAGCGGACATGCCAGCCGGCGACAAACGGGCGGTGAGGAGGGGTGGTGGTCATCACATCTGCCGTGGTGGTAACAGCGGTGACGATACCATTATGTGGTGGTCAGCATTCGGGATTTTGAGAAGCGCTGAGACACACGTGCCTCGGAAAATCACCTACCTTGGCAGCATGCAGGCCGAAGGAAGTGAATGACAAGCAAGCGGTTGCTTCGATTGTTCTCAGATAGTGTCACCAATAACATGCCCTTGATCACACGATTTTATGGAAAGAAAAGTATGGAGTAGGTTGGCAGTTTCTTGCCTTATGCAGATCAGAGTTCACTTCAAAAATATCTTTTATTTTGCGGAACACAATTTTCCAGTTTCATTCCAATTCGTCCTATCTTATGTCGCTCCATTGTTATCACCTTCGCGTGCATGCAACAAGGTCCGATCACCACATACATGCAAACGTCTCGGAAGCGGCTACTGTGGTGCATCTGTAGGTAAGTCAATTTTACTTGCATTAAGCAATCTTCGTCAGGGTGTGTCATCGACCTGGTTTTTGCACCCTATTTAGGGTACCGACCCCACAATGTAGGGGCAAATTCCCACAAATGTTAGAACTGATGCACTGTGTATTTTCTAGGCATACGCTATGTGATTCGGACGAGCCATGGCTGAATGAGGGATTCTGTAATGAGTAGTGTTCCACCATCTCAGCTGTCAGTGTAATACGATTGGATTCTCATCTTTAGCCTTGATCCTTAGACCTTCGTAATGAGTGCAATGATCACAAAGGCAGGGAAAAGTGATCGAGGCTGAGCTCATTCAGACTAGCTTCACGTTCAGTTGCAGATGATGCTCCCTCCACTAACCCATTCGTGGTCACTGACCACCTCGCACTTAAAAGGCGCATTCAGGCAAGCATTGCAACAGTTTTGCTACTTTCGGGAACTGTTCAGCCCTTAGATGAACATTAAAGTGCGGCCATCAATTACAGAATGCTTGCAAGACCACGAACAAATTAAACGTTAGCAGATCCGTGCAAAACACCAGGAGGAATAATTCGTTTTACCGTTCAACCAAGACTAATGTTAACGAACAAACATTCAATTCCTGATTGCTGCCCTAAATCAGTGGAAAATGAACGCATGCGGGTGCTCTGAGCAGCGTCTGCCAATGGGAATGCGAGACATAAATAAATTAGCGGTGCGCGAAATTTGTGAATGGTGATACGCTTTCTGCATCATGGGATCCCCACTAGCAGGCATCCACTGAAAACACTCAGCCTATTCGTTAATATTCCTGGATTGTTATGTCTGGGAATGCTTTAGAACCCCAAATGTACAGCCCAGAATTTATTTTAACTAAAAAGTTTTACATGTCAGCTTTCCCATGAATCTAATTTCTGCAAAAAACAAAATAGCATTAAATAATCTACCTACCCACCCATCTACGCATTCGATCCATCAGTTTGGGTGTGGTGTGAGTGCACGATACTAGAGCGGGTAGCTGCTAAGGAAACAGGACATGGTGAGGCCGAGGCAATGAGGTAGGAAAAACTCAACTGGTTCACGAGTGCTCTGATCCCTAAGCTACGGAGACTGCTAAAACCTTGTTTCAAACTTCTTCCTTGTCCACTGGTGCAATAAGCGACGCCGCTGGTCACACTTCACCTATCACACATTTCATTCCATGTGTCATAACGGCGAAGCGTGGCATCTGTTCGAAGGAGGGGGGTTAGCAACAGGAGGAAATGAGTAGGAGAAGAAGGGTGGGAAGCACAAAAGGTGTGAACATAAGGGAGTGAGTGCAAAGGAAAAGTAGTATGAAGGATTTGGTAGTGAGATAACAAAAGAGAAATGAGGGTAGAGGATTTGTGGTGATGAGGCATATCAGTAGGTTGAGGCGTCGTCCTAATAACGTGGATGTTATGGATTCTAGCCTCTCACCAGGCATGATGACATTCCACTTTCCCCATTTTAGCTCAATTTACTGCCCCTTCCTTCATGCATCTAATTAGGTGTCACATCCATCCCTCCTGATGCAATCCATAGTTGGACAGGCACGGTGCTACTACATGCAGCAGGAGAAATAAAGGAGTTTTACGGCTCCGGCAGGACTAGAACCCACAGTCCTCCGATCCGTAGTCAGACGCCCTAACCATTAGGCCACAGAACGGACGCCTCCGCTGTTATATTTACTTTACGCATTTGCAGATACCCTCACTAGTGGTTCCTTCACATCGTACGCATTGCCTAGACACGTCAGTACTTTTTGACAAAGACACATCAACTGTTTACTCCCCCTTCTTTCTATGATTTACGACACATCGTAGAATCGCGGTTTGTGATTGGTGGATAACTGTGACATGACTGAGCTGTCCATCGGATAACAGCATTGCGGCCCAAACATTTGAACTTCTAAAAGAGGTGGTATTGGACACAGCTCGGCTGGGTCCTACTTTCCCTCTAACCAGAAATAGATTTTCGGTTACAGTTACGACAAAATTAGGTCGAAGCACCTTTTTCAGCATCGTAAGTACAGCTTTCCCTTTATTAAATGGCGCAGTTGGAAGTATTTAAAATTTCAGGACTAAGTCTGTAACATTGGCGGGCTAAGGACGAATCGCTTTCAATGGCTAGCATTTTATCGCTGAAGGGAAGGTAACTGCTTTTGTTTGATTTATCAGAGGATATTGTCATCTTGGGGGGAGCTGTTGCCCACTTGCATCTTGTCTGCGGAAATCAATGTGGAACAAATGCCCTTTCACCGAATGGTTGAAAAATCATACATTGAGATGAGAACGCATGAAGCGAGCATAATAAGCTTTGCAAAACAAGCTTTTCTAGCATCTAATTTAACAATAATTAGCCTCGCAGCAATAGCGTTTGCTATTATAAAGAGATCGCCGGAGGTAGCTGGGCAGAAGCATGAGAAAACGAAATCAAATCTCCAAAAACAGAGGCAAAAATTATTTAGCTTATCTAATCCAGTGTTTGAAGCATGCAACCTAAGAAATGTAGAAGCTAAACAGTAAATGCTCAGTTAGCGTTTTGCTCATGAAAGGAAGACAAAGTGGAAAGTCGCTAGCAAGAGCCTCAAAATGTTCCAAGTCGTCAATATTATTTGTAAAATTTGAAGAAACGGTATGATGATCGTACCAATGCATTCATGCTGACGAGGCTGCCAAAGACTAGTGAATGCTACTGGGTGAAATCGCTTTACTATACCACCCGTAGATGCTAGATAATAATTGCGGCAAGAAGTACGATCTAACGGCAGAATTTGATAAATTCGGTTGTTCTAAGCTTGTTAACCAATGATGACCGCATACCATTATGCAGCTGCATGCTTGAAATGCTCCGTCCAACTATGTGTTTATGTTCTCTCGTTGAGTAGACTTCATCAAAACGCGTGGGCTGAAGTCAACTCACATTTGTAGTGGTGAAGCGAATTCTCCAGCTGTGTAGAGCGCCTAAAAGGGCAGCGTCTGGAAAGTCTGCTTCATTGCACCTATTAGACATGAGGCGACCAGTGATCGCAAATCTCTTTGCAAGGGTAGTTTTCGTTGATTTTTGATGTGAGGAAAACGAACTCTAGTTTCTGCACTGTGTTCAATAAAGTGCAAATAAATTATGACTCTATATGATTATTTTATTAGTTCTGGAGGTGTAAATGCCGAAGATGGGAAGACTAATCCCGTGTCGCTTGCACTCGAGTCTGCCGCGTGTATGACAGGCACAAGCCAGTGAATGTGACCAACTCATTCTAACAATTTTATCAACTGCCTTTATTGCCCCAAGTATCCATGTGCCAATGATTATGTGCGCAGTTTGTCCAGCTTCAAGTATTTGCACTTGTAAAATGAGGGTGATTTTTAAAAGGCGTAACTCACCATACTTTGCTCAAGCCACGGCAAATTATGATTTGGTTGGCTTTGTTTTATTGACTCATTTGATCAGTATTTTGACACCACCAACATGTTGTCTCACCTATGTTTTCACCATGCTGTCCATTTATGTGTTGGATGCTTGGTCGATGGAACATCTGAATGTAGATGCCTTGCACAGCATGTGCGGAGTAAAATAGATAGATTGAAATTGTCACAGTTCGCGCATGCCTTGCATTTCGTGAACGTAGAGCTCTCGAATTTCGCTAGAGTACTCATGAGCCATTCCTAAGCCGTTTGAGATGTTGAGCTATTTTGTCAGCGATTTGATTAAGCGAGGTGGTATTTACGCATCCGTTCGACTTCTAAAATATGCTGACAGGCCTTAAGTGGCGAAGAGTGAAGTAGTTAATGGGTTACAGTGACAATCGCTCGTGTATCTGTCAGACTGATGCGAAGGAAGGTAGATGCATGAAAGTCGGTCAGAAAGGTGGTACAGTATGCCGAACGATAGTAGTAATAGGGGGCAGAGAGGCGCATTCATGAATCTGATGCTCTAACAGCATCGCACTTGTATGAGATGAAGATGGCAAAGTGGAATTGCGTGGCAGTGTGCTATAGCCTATAGGAATGAAGGAAGAAAGATAGCGACCAAAGAAGAGATACATCTGCCAGGGGAATGATTCATTATTCCTCTCAGTCTAGTATTGGGTCTTACCTTAGTAGCCATCCCTGATTGAAAAATTCTCACCATAGTAGTAGTTTAATGAGCCGAAGGAGGCGGTGCGATGATGTGCCGACACGGAGTCCATTTAACTCAGCCATAAATTCAGAGGAACCGTCAATACTGCTGCTAAACTCCTGAAAGGATATTTTGCTTATTTTGCTCATTTACTAAAAGACCAAAAATAGGTGCATTGCTTTCTTGCATAGACCATTTTATCCATGGATAGGGTTGTGGCCCCAAAAGAGTGAAAACGAGAAGAGAGACCATTAGGAGATGGCAGTGATATGGAGTTCACTTGCGCTCACTTCCATAGCAACAGCAGGTGACATTTTTTAATGAAATTAGAGCAGAGCGAATACAAATCCTAATTTCTTAATTAGGATTTCAAAGCATTGTCTAGTCAGCCATCTGCTGCCAGCCATTTGTTTTAATCAAGTTTTCTCTTTCCAATTTTTATATGCGCCGAGATTTCCACCCAGGTACTCAACGAAGTGGTCTAGGAGCAGATGTCATCATAATGAAGAATGCTAGAACTGCTGAGTGCAGTGACTACTTATAAGAATCCCACTGAGTTTACAATGGAAGCGCGAGAAGGCGTTGTACTAGAAGCATGCCTCTTACCATTCACATCGACTTCTTCATCGGTGGCACGTGTGGAAATGAAGCAGCTGCACATGTAGCGATTGGCGTGGAATTCGGTTTTGCTCTGCCTGATGTCCAAAGAGAATTCGCACCGTGACGTAGGGTCAATCGGGACCGCAGCACTTTACGTGTCGAAGGTTTTATCGGTCAAGTGAGTGGAGTCGGACAGCCTCTGAAGCCTTGATTTACACCTCACCTCACCGAGAACGAGCACTACTTTTCATGAGATTATGCCTTTTAGCTAGGAATATTTTATGTATGGTGACACGAAACTTACTTTCACTCATTTTTCGGACTCTACAGGGGTGGTGGCCCTGTAGTTTATGGATTTGAGGTCACAGTGGTATAAGGTCAGTCGAGTCTGTGCCATTGCAAGCATTCAGCGCGCCAATATTCAGGGTCGGTGCGTGAGTTGCTAGCATCCGCTTGCATTGTGGAACATTAAAGCCCCTTCCCGGTCAGCCTTGTCCGATTAGTTGATAAAATCATGCGTGCAGATAGGCAGTCGTGGGCGGAGGCACTCTTAACCACGGCTGTTTTGTCCTTGCAAAGTATACACAGTCCTAAGTAAATTTATTTGTGGTAATTGTGTTTAAGGCGATTAACTAAAGACTTTATCAACGAAATCTCACAGTATTTTGCCGCTGAAATTGAATTAGCTAGTTTCACCCAATGTTTAAATCAAAATTGAGGATTGAAATTTGTTCCCCATAACCCTCATGCTGTGTGTCGTAAAAGAGTTCAAACTGACGATTGCTCGTTCTAATACAGTTCGCCTGCGTCGAAGTCAATAAAATTTGAGATGCATGTCTACCACTTGATCAAGGTGTTTTTGCGGCTACAATCGCTGTTGAGGCGTGTTGTCATGGCAGCTCAAACCGCACTTAGTTAACCGGGGTTTTTCATAAGCTGTGCATGCCCAACAAGATTCATCTAAAAAAACAAACTTTTGATCAAAATTGAGATGTTTGTACGAAAATAAATTAATTTCGTATAATCCGTTTATGCGAGACAATTTCGCTTGCATGTCTAGCTTACTACTAATAATGGACCAAATGAGGGACCACGCCTGAGAGTCAAGTTCCCTGATCCATCTTACCCATTCGCTAGTCTCTCCTTCCCATCTGCACACTTAAGAACGCCTGAGTACGGTGTGTGAGCTCCACGCGAGAGCAAAATCAAGAGTGAACCGGCTATTTAGTGCGCATGTCAGATAAGTTAACTTATATGTTAATGCCTTACGATCAACAGTTCTGCTTGTTCGTTTTTTGCTCTAAGATGTTGAGATTTTGTTGCTTTTGCCGATATCAAATAAGTTTGAAGCAATTGGAAGGACGGTTATATTATAATGCTTTGGCATGCATCATTCTCTGTACAAATCGTTTCCATATTCTATAATCGCTTGTCCGATGTTTGGGCTTAAAACGCAAGTTATTGGTCCGTATCCACGCATGGGTAACTTTCCAGAGGCACTTGAATGACATCCACGTGTGACTGCTGCAGTGAGTGGGACGACTTATTTGTCAGGTGCACTTAATTTGTGATCGAAACGCAAAATGCCCAACGACTTCATGCTCTACTTACCTCTGCAACTTCTCACCTACGCAGCTTATGCCATATAGGATTGTACTATTTTAGGATTCTTTTGTGCGTTTCAGTGGTCATCCGCCAGTTAATGGCATTGGGTTTAGTTCTGTCATTATAGTTGTCGTGGAGCTGCATCATTAGCAGGAGGTTGCACTTTTGCTTTTAGGCTCGTATTTCCTCCACTGGTCATGGAAGCGCGTGATGGCTAGCGCATTGTTCCATCCTATACGGAATTTCGCTAACACCATGGAAGATGAGGGGGCTGAGAACGCAGAGCTCCTGCCGAGGAGAGCATGGAGGACGGTACTGAACAAGGCGGAGGCGACTATGTAGTGTGCCGGTGGTTTGTTGGATGGAGGATTTCAGTGATGGATTCATCTATTTGCCTCATCGTTGCATCTTAATGGAGTAGGCCGTTTGTATGTTAAACACATGCTTACGTATTCCATCCGAGTGGGATGTCTCTTTTCATTTCTAGGAAGGAGAGAAGTTGAGGGTGCTGCAGCGCACATGTATGGATTGGTGATGGAGGTGTTCTATTGCCCAACCGCAGCCCATTTTTACAATCAAATGACGGCTGCGGCATGTTTTACCTCAGCAGGTGTGAAAGCGTTTTAATTTTGTTGAGTTGCAGTTTATTGACTGAAGCGAAGTGCACTTCAAAGTACCGTCTTCATTGGGTACCCCAACCCTGCTACTAAACGTAGCGTGGATTGTCAAAGAGTGGGATGCTACAACTTAGCCTTGAAAATAGCTTTAAAAGGTGGTGAACGCGTGTCTTATAGGTTGTCGGGTAGATGGGTTTGAGGAGGAAGGGTTGCGTTTAAGGAGAAGAAACCAAGATGCTCCCAACTGCCTTGTACAGAGGCATGTACGTCAGGAAGGCGGAAAGCGAGAAGGCTGAATACAGCTTGAGTAAAATGACATCTTACTTCGCAGGGCGATCTAAACTGTCGTGTTGCCAATTCAGCACGCGGTGCCATCAAATGGGTATGACGGCTAGTACCGCGATTGGACAGCTACGTGGAGTTTAATGATATGCCGCACAAAATGGCCAGATGAGATGGTGGTTGTGATAGGTGACCATACCGTCGAATGGCTTCAAATAACATCTGTAAGTGCGCTCAACGTCCTTCGCGTCTTACCTTTGCCTTATCGACAAGGGAGTAAAACTCCTTCTAAATGTTGACATTTGTCTTTAAACGCAGTAGATGCAGGAATCGCCGGCTGAGAAATATTCTGAAAATTCCTTGCAATTGCATTTTGAGTTGCAATGTCGCCGCTACTGAATAGGTACTCAGTATGAGTTGTCTGATGCCTAATTTCTCGTTGCCATACTTCTCACTTATTAATTCAATCCCATCATCTACCGTCTTCGGATAGTGCTACCGATGTCTTCATCCTTCCCAAATTTTGCTTGCGTTATTATCAAAACGTGGCTTTGAATTCTTCACTTTCTTATTTAATGCGCAGAGGATAAGTAATTAGCAAGCATACCACCTTTGTATGACTGCGGCAGCTATCAGCAGACGCATGCTTGAGGATTCCGTGCCACCAGCATTTAGACGCGCAAAGGTAATCACAGAATGTGATGCATTACACATGCATCTGCTGCAACAGACAACAGCTATCGCTATTGTTGCACACGAGTTGTTCGGGCTCCAACACGCTGATGACGAAAAAAATGCGATGAGAATTAGGCGCTGAGTTTGCTTCCCTTGCGGCGGCAACATTTTTTCCTCTTAACTGCATGCTTTGCATGGGCAATATAAGAGTGACCAGCAGCTGATCTTTAGACGGTAGAGTAATCGGATGGGTCGCACCCTCGACCTGACTATCTTTGCGTTCTTTTGTACTATTTTCCTTTTTATTAGTTTTTGGCTTTTGATTAAGCCCATTCTTTGTGGTTTTGACTGCAAGGGAGCTCGTGGGTATGTACAAATAGAGGGAAGATTCTCACCTTTTCACATTCCTACCAGCATCAACGGGGGTAGGTTGTCAAAGTAGAATTTGGCACAAGGCGTTTCAAATTGATGAATGGGTGAAAGAAGAGGACTTGACAGAAGTGCCTGATGTGAAGCGCATCAGATAAGCAACTTCTTGATTTCGTCGCTAAAAGCTTTATGGGCAAGCTTTGCCCTAATATCCACCACATTTAATTCAATAATCTAATTTCCTCAAAGTTTGGGCTTCTGTTTCCTGAGCAACGAATTCCGCAGTGGCTCGGATTGATGAGTGGCACAATAATGCGAATAGACTTTGGCAGCTTATCCTCAATTTACAAAGCCTCTTAGTAACACTGTGCGAGACTGTCTTATACTATCACATTGTTGTCAAAGAGATTAACCAGCAACCGGTGGATTTTAAATTACTAGACCTTGCTGCATTTTTTTAAATAACTGCAATCATAATACGTATGGCACATTCCAAGTCTGTTGGAGCTAAATCATTATTTTATCAAAAGCAAGACAGGAACGCGTCTAAATGAAGAGTTGATTAAAAAGTTTAATTATTTTAAAATATGCGGCTGTGGATGTAGCATTTCTTGAAAAGGACATGAAGGGAACTACCGGACTAAACAAAATAAGGCTGAGGAGGGGGAATTTTAATAGCAAGTAGGAATCATCAGGCATTCGCAAAGCCTAAAGCAATAAAAGGAATAGATGGCTCGGCCGCATATTAGTAAGGAGAGCTGCTGTAGCATATTTATGCACAGCAGTCCAGGAAAAGAAATGCTCATCGCAATGCAGACGCTGTGCCTCTCACCATTTGCATCAGAATCAGGCCACAATCTAATGCGTACCAGCATTTTAAGCGCAGCTACTGCTGGACATCAACGGGGAGATATACAGAGTACTGGCATGTCCCTAATATGCAAGAGCTTCCTTGCATTCTCCTATAAGCTCGCAACAACAGAGGAAAACTTACCAAGCACTCTCTGAGGATTATAGTTTTATAAAGACAAGAGGGTTTCGGATCTTCAAAGCGTCTAGTTGCCTAATCTCATTAATACAGACAGTTTGTAAAGAGTCACATGTTGACTCGGACCATGTAAGCAAAAGGAAATGCAAGACGCCGTAGACAAGAGGTGCAGGTGGTATGCACCCACCTCACATTCATTTTCTGCAGAGTCTGCATTAGTTACACAACAAAGCAGCCCCAGCGTCAGCACTCGATCCAGCTTTTGACAAATAAGCACGTCGCTTTTGGGATTGAGCAAAATATCCCCCATGCCGCTTACCGAAACATGGTCTATGACCAAAAATACCTGCTAGCTGCTTGTTATGCAATTATTATTCTGACCGTAGATAAGCATTTATGCTTAATACTTATTTTACAACCTTGAATGGCAGTTTTCATGTGTTACGGTTTCTCTCTGGTTCAACTTATAGGAAGATCACAAATGTAAGCGCAGCCCATAACGTAAGTACGTGGTTTACCGGTTTAAAAATGGATTTTATTTGCTCATAGGATGATAGGCAGCAAACCGCTTCGAAATAGCCTTGCTACATTTTGCTGCCGTCAGGACTAGACTAGCTATAATTATGCAGACATTGATTTGCTTGAAAAGGAATCATGCGTCTCTCACAAACTTCCATTCATGAAAGAAGCTGCCAATTCTTGATTTCTAAAGGCAGTACACTAGGATTGACTCATAAGCGGTTATTTACGAAAATGGCAGCAATAAAATGTTTGCGTCGAATTCCGGTTGGTCAAGTGCACAAAGCCTGAAAATGTAAGGTTTGCTTTATCAATTTTAGCTACACCTTGCACTCTATCATCTTGGCCTGTTGTTGGATTTTTATTTCTATTTGTATTTTGTTTCCCAATTTGCACACTCCCTTACACCTACTTCTTCGTCACCTTCATTTTCGTGGGTAGCATTCACGTCCCATTACTTAGCTTACTCAGCACCACTTATGCATTTTCCTTCTCGTCCGCATTCTGAATAATCACCACAGCGCAATAGCGTGGCGAGTGCCTCATTGACGGGTGTATGGGCTGAGTTGCATACACAAGCGGCAGTGCCAATTCTTTGCATATGCAGTGGCTATTAAATCCAGACCAATTATGGACGCTGAGAGAAAACTATGTCCATGCTTGTCGTGGGCTTCTGCTGATCTTGTCTCGGTTTCTATTGGGTATAATGACTTGCTTGCGCAGCCTCAGTTCAGCTTCAAAATAACAAGGCTTTTAGCTTACCAAATTTTGGTTGGTCAAGTGCACAAAGCGCACAAATCGTCGCAATTTCACCTTGATTTCTTTACGAGCAACACTGACAGTATAAAAAAGCACCATTAAATGCAGAAAAGCATCTCATATTGAGCACATGAATACTGGCGACGCTCATATCTGGTTGGAAAAGAAATAATTAATCTTCCAGAAGATGAGCATTCATGAAATGAGCATTTGTTTTCTGGAACGGATCCGGAGACCCGAAACACACCACAAGCAGCACAGCACCGAACATACCTCCACGAGTAGAAAGGCTGTTTATGCACGCGACTGATGAGATTTCGCGGCAGCCCATTTCATGAATAAACCCTCTTTTGGCCAATAATAGGACAAATTTACCAAGCGCATTCCATCTTCTTATGAATCTGATCATGTCGGTGTAGTTGCGAAACTCCAGTGTTTCACTGTGTATGCTCGATCACCGCTTTAAAGGCATATCTTGCCCATCAACTGATATTACAGACGCCAGTGATCGAACGGGGTGGTAGCCTATGAGTTCTTTCACGTCATGAGATTATGCTACATCTCACCGGGTTAGCTCGCGCATTGTTGACGGTTGTAGTACATGCCGTGCCACTGACACATTTCATGGCGTTCTACCGTTGTACAATTCTCTCCATTTCACCCCTGCCCTCAATCCATCTACCCCCTTTCCTATGCATTTGTGGCATCACACACATCGAAACGCCTTTGCATCTCATCACCTTCACTGCCCTCTTATGCGTGGAGTGTGTTGTGCATGCTACTGCATTTAATTAAACAAAGCAAGTTGAAATGATAGTGTTAATGCTGAAGGCAGCTGATTTGGCGGTCGTAGCGATGCCGCCATTGGCCGCGGCCCCACAATTCCTTTGATATTAGCGTTTGGCGGAATGCTGATACCAGCATTGCAGTGGCAAATGCACGAATAAGTGTATTTCTATTGCACTTGGCACTGACCTTCGTAGAATGGGAGTAAAGGAAGTGCGGATGACGTGATTTGGCAAGAATGAGAGAATGATAAGTAGAGGAAAATGCTGTGTGTGTGTGTTGGCAAAGTCATGTGGGAAAAGCAGAAGAGGTGGATTAATAAATAGGCAAATGGATGAATGAGAGGAGAATTGGTAAGTAAGGGAGTAATATAATAATATGATATGGATTATAGAGTATGGGTAACAAAGTATTCTCCATTACGACTAAATTAAATGCTCATTCTTCACCTCGTTCGTGCAGCATTTGTTAAAATTCAGCTCAAACATATAACAGTTCTGAAACTTATAGTAAAATGGCACGGGTCTGCCCTTAAAGCATTAGTGGCATGTAAAATTATTTTTATTATAACAATGGTGTCGGATGGGGCTTTAAGCCATTACTGCAGAGTGTTCCTAAGTCCGTACTTGTTCTTCAAAAATGATGAACAAGAATCTTAACAAAATTTGGCGGCAAAGGTATGCGTCTTGCCAAGATGCGATTCGACACCTCCCCTCCAGCGTTACAACGTAGATAATGCTTAAGACCAACGGCCTCACACTCCATTGACACGCATGGATGTAGCTTTTGCAAAGCCAATGGCAAAACCATGAGATTATTGACCTTCCTTCCCTAGCATCGAACAGTTAGCACTGATTAGTTAGAGCTGAATCAGGAAAAATATCATCTTGTAAGGTGCAGTCAACTGCTATTAGCCACGTGCAATCATTTCGCTTTTTCCCGCTATATGTAGATAGTCCACACCAAGAAATGTGTCAAATTGGAAATAAGCCCTTTCGTAAGGGAGTGACCTCAACAACTGGTCTCCTTAATCTAGTTATTTGGAGTGCAATTAACAAGGTTCCCTCCCAATGTTACTACTCAGAGATTGTAAAGTGACGGGTTGAGTTAAAGGAAATCAGGAAAGCGGGTCTGATTTAATCATCTATGTGCACCATAATTATGGCATTAACATCTCTGATTACCATGCAAGTGAATGTGTAAATTGGGGGTGGTAATCGAGTTATCGTTGGTTTTGCCAGAAACTCGACCGCAAAACCCATTCATTTAGTTAATTTGGTTGAGAATTTCCCTTGGTGAGATGCACATTGTTGTGACCTCACTTCGTTGCATGTGAGGCAGAGTAGTATCTGAAGTCTCCTCAGATTTTGGCGAATCTAAGAAATCTTTCCCGCATTTCTTAGTATTTGTCAACACCTTCATTGCAGGTGTATTGAAAATCTAGATAACCAAGAAATTCAATGAATCGCTTAAGATTAGCTAGATCGAAAACATGTCAAATGAACAAGAAGTGTTAAAAAGTAGAATGTCATTTTTTCGACTGATACGATCGGTGCAGAAGCTGCCATACAATAATGAATAACAAAGTCAACATTTTTTGTGTTAGAGTTCGAAGATTAGCAAACCAAAAAAATATTAGAAAAGTAAAACATGGATGTAAATAACGAGTTCTGGGTTCAAGAGCACCTTTCAACGTGGCAATAACACTGACACTTCTGAACCACCGGACCACAGCTGAGGTCTACATCATTTTATCCAGTGAGCATAAGTTATTACGGATAAAATCCACAGACCAGCGCGGACATTTATAATGTTTGCAAATGAAAGTAATGCAGCACTGAATGTTCGTTTAAAGATTAAAATTGCTCCCTCAAGTGGAATGAAGAAGGGTCCATATTACGCTTAGCCCCAAATTTTACCACCAATTGAAAGGCCGTCATCGAGTGTGACTATACCATTGTACAGCAGTAGACAACCAGATGGCTGAAGGGAGGTAGGTATTAGAGAGTAGGGTAGTGAACGGGAAGGGAGAAGGGACTTATTTACAGTCAACTTGGTGATTGCCCTATTAATGCTTACCCATTAAGGTTGCGGTCAGAGATAGCACTCATCTAAATAGTCACTTCGATGGAATGTGAAGTATGATTAAATAAGTCTGTAATAGTTCACGTGACAAAGGCTTGTTGATGAAGAGGGCGGGATTCAACACTCTCTGACGTCACGAAACAAACTTTGCCGCGTCGAGAGCAAGCCTTATTCCTCGAAAGATGCTGTTGTTCACCTAAGAGCATCCTGCATATTGTGATCCGAAATTTGCTTCTACTCATTTTTGGACTCTGCAGGCGTAATGATCCTGTGACTTGAGCATTTGAGGACGGGGTCTGTATTATTACAAACATTCAGAGTCGGCGCATTAGTTATCAAAATCAATTTACGCCATGTAACCTTATGATTACTTTGTCGGCCACCCTTGTCTGACCAGCCAATAATCTTGTGCGTGCAAATGAGTTGTCGTGCGTGGAGGCAACTCCAAGCCACTACTCGTTTTTCATTGCAATGATACACAGCCCCTAGTAAGTCCATGTGCCATGGACTTCTTCAATTGCACTTAATAATGAAGATTATTCCGATAACTCGGATTCATAAAATCATTCTGGGCTGTACTTTGTAGTAAGCTACAATTGGTAAGAAAATATGTGTAAGGTAAAGCTGAAGGGTGAAAACTGAAAGTGATAACAACGATCCTCGGTGTGAAATATTAATAGTTGTATGTTCGAGACATCTTTATTATATGAAGAGAGCTGACATGGAGCAACTACGTTGGGGCTTCAAGGAGGAGGATGTGCCAGCCTCAGAAGTGCGACCACGCTGCCCTACGACCAGGTTAAAAATGCCCTCCCACCTCTGGCCTACAAAGCATATGTAAGAGACGCAAGCATCACGCGCATATGCAACGCAATGTGAGAAGAAAGTATACTTCGTGGAGGATAGGATAGCACCACGACACATTGACCTCTACGCAACTAAGTAGTTTGTTAAGAGGCTTTAGCATCTCACATTGTTCCATTAGCAATGCTTAAATTTTTCCAATGTGCTGTCATGAAAAAGAATGTGATGCTTTAGATTTTGATCCTAGATATACGAAGTAAGTCGTAGAGAAGCTTATCTACGGAACGACCGAAATAATCGGACAAAAGAAAACAACCCAAGCCAGTAGTATACTTTGCCAACACATTTAGCAATCTGTTTATTGAACGAGGTCGCCTCTTTTTGAACTTGTCAACGTGGCTGGCTGGTATACAAAAAATGACAGGGGAAATTCTGAGACAAACCAGTTGCACATATGACCGACTGGCTGAGATTGCTGATCTTTATTGCGCGGGTATTCCTTGTGATGATGGGTTTTAGGCTGGACACCGCATTCGGAACACACCAGTTCAGCGTACTTGATTGGGCTTTTGTCACAATTAAGGAAAGTAAAACTTTATTTATTCATCACACAATTCAACGCACCTCATTCTGGCAGTATAAATGGCCTAAACGGAGCATCAAAATGAGCAGTTGAACAACTGGATCGCTTACCTACTCTACTACAATATGTGCGGTCCAAACGACTAACCCCTTGACGTCTCCTCGAAGGTTGAACGCGAGTCTGAAGTCTCAAAATCCCTAGTGCTAATCACCGCACAATCGTATCGTCACCGCTTTTACCACCACGGCAGATGTGATGACCACCACCCCTCCTCATCGCCTGTTTGTCTGTTTCAGAAGGCATCTGCAGTAAGCACAACCACTACCACTGCAACGGGCGTCATTGGGAGCAGAAGCAGTTCATGCGTACCATACGCTACCAGTGCATAATCACTGAAATTCCACGAAAACACGAACATGGTTATCATTCAGCGTCCATAGTTGGTCTGTATTTAGTAGTCACTGTATATGCAAAGAATCGGCACTACCGCTTTTGCATGCAATTTAGCCCATTCTCCCGTCAATAAGTCACTTGCCACACCATTGCGCTGAGGTGATTATTCAGAATGTGGGATAGGAGGAAGATGTATAAGCGGTGCTAAACAAACTAAGCACTGGGACATAAAAGCAGCCCACGAAAACCGTTGTGTTGAAAGGAAGGAGTTGTGGATTAGTATGCCAATCAAAAAACGAATTATAAGTAGACATAAAACTAACAATTGGTCGAGATGATAAAGTGCAAGGTGTAGCTAAAAGAGATAAATCAGGCCTTACATTTTCAGGCTTTGCGCACTTGAACAACCAAAATTTGGCCCGAAATTTCATTGCTGGCATTTCCTTAAATAACTGCTTGTGAGACAATCCTAGTGTGCTGGCTTTAGAGATCAAGAATTGGCAGCTTCTATAGTGAATAGAAGCAAAAATTCGTGAGAGACGCATGATTCCTTTTTAAGCAAATCTATGCCTGCGTAATTATAGCTAGTCTAATCTTGATGGAAACAAAAGGTAGCAAGGTTGTTTCGCAGCAAAGAACGGTTATTTCTAAGCCGTTAAACCACGTACTTCCATTATGGCCTACGCTTACATTCGTGATCTTCCTATGGGTTGAACTAAAAAAATAGTAGCACATAAAAACTGTCATTCAAGGTTGTGAAAGGAATATTCAGCATAAATGCTTATCAACAGCCAGAATAATAATCGCATAACAGGCGGTCATATGCCCTGTTCTGATAAACGGTATGAATGGCTTCTTGTCATATCCTGGAAGTAAGGTGGTTACTTTCCATGTGTTTGGTTGAGCGATGACGCCTAAATTGTTTAGTTGGTGAAATTAATGTGCTGTTAATCGTTTGCGTTGTTGAATGAAGTCGTGGAACGATGGCACTTGCGGCAAGCAAAGTTGTATCTTGAGGCTAAAGCAGGAGTGTTTTTCAGGTAAGACCATTGTCTTCGGAATCCCACTGTGTAGAGGAATGCCGATTGTGGTTCCCGTGTAGTTCTATTTATTTAGTATTATATGCGTGTAAGACGACACTAAAGTCCTGTGGGGATATTACCTTTAAGGATAAAAGTGATCAATGAGAAATTGTATCCTTCGTGAATTCGAGGGAGTGGAAGGGCCCTCAGGTGTAAGCGGCGGTGACTGGGGTGTGACATAGCTTTTGATGGGGTAGCTACTTTTACATCAATTACTGAAAGGTTATTACTGCCTAAAAATGATGAAGTCGACAGTTGGTCTTGATCGCCTGCTATCTACTGGGAGAAGTAGATTGACGAGCTGTAGCAAGGTGTTGAGATTGCCTTGTGCATGCAGTGCAAGCGATAGCAAATAAGTACGCCGACAAATTGCTGTCAGATAGCAAATGTGCGCCCTTGAAAATGTTATTTGACTAAATTTTGACCATTAATATGTTCCCGGTGTTGACAGTGCAGCTTTATTAGACATAAGCTCAGAACAAGAATGGACTGCCAAGTTCCTCTGTTAATGATCGCACGGGGTATAGCATAAAATTCACTTGACGCGTAGGACCACCGGAGATTTACCGAGGATAGTTCCTACCAATTTGCGCAGTCAACCATATTACTCTTGGTAATCTAGGGAGAGTGTGGCTAAGGCGCGCCTCACAAGCATTCCTCCATTCTGTTCAGCGTGGATCAATGGAATGCTAGTGAGCTGTACACACACTTTGAATCCATCTGGCAGAGTTTGAATGGCTCACTGGACTTGGTGCAGATATTCACTTTGAGATTTTTGAGAAGCCTGGCCATGCAATAAGCGAATTTAATAGTGGGTAAGGAAGAATCATACGATAGGCCGTATAAAGCCTGTTAATATAGGGGAAAGTGTTTGATAAGGAAAATGACAAATCCTTATCGAAGTCTTAGAGAAAATAAGGAACCTATTCAAAAATTTGAATAAAACCTTAGTCACACATGGGCTGCCAAACTGCAGTTAAAATGCACACAATTGACGTATTAAGAGAAAACGAATTCAAACAAAGCAATGAAAGTGAAGGGCTGGTCACCCTAAAGACGCGTAAAAATCTGAGCTCAAAATACACATTTTTGACTTTTACCACGCACAGCCTTGCCGCGTTGCGCTTCATTTCTTTCGCATGGTAAATCGTAAGCGGTATTTTAAGAAGACTGCTGCTAATGAAAACCGCCTTGGCACCTAAGCGGATAAGGCTTTTGAAATAAGACCATTTAAGTAATGTGGCAAGTCGTGTTGCAGTGGAAATACTCTTGCGTTACTAGTCCTTTTTATCGACAAATTCAGAATGCCTTACTTGAACCGAACTTTTGTGCCATTTCGAGATAGGATCGATGTCTTATCTATTACCGGTGGGTGTATGATGGAGTAGGATTGAAAAGGGCCATCGCATCACCACTGTTTGCGTAGCGTGGTGCGATTCTGCATCGAAAGTGTCGACACAGGCCATGCGGAGAAATAAACTTGCACTGAGTGAGTGTATGAGGGCAGGTATGCCGTGCCATGCAATAAGGACTAGAGAGGAGTGCTAGCAGTCGAAGCAATTGATTAATGAAACCAGAAAGGCAGGAAAATGCGCAAATCAGAGCTAATATTTTAAACACCATTTGCAGGTGTGGAGCAAAGGGTGAAGTTGAGTTGTCTGGCAAATAGCTATTGCTCACCTTTCCCGTGAGGGACATAATAGGAGGCAAGAGAATGCAATTCATTCTTACCTGCGTTACATGTGACGTGATGCCAAAATGCTAAAGGCAGCATTAGGTTTCCGAGGTAATCGTTAGAATGCCTCTGCTCAGCAATTTATGCTCCTATAGGATGAGATGCATTTTTGCAAAATTCATAGTACTCAAATTTATTTTAACGAGATAATCCTTAGTAATTAAGATGAATCTTTAAAAATATAGTCCACTTAAGAAAATATTATGGCGTTTTTAGCCTAAGAATGGCTCCAAATTACCAATCGGTTAGGAAGCGGTTACCGCTAGTGACCTTAAAAATGCTAAGCGAATTACTTAATTCAAAATCTTGTTTCACTTAACAAAGCATGCAATCTGCAGTTGACTTCTGTCTTGGAAATTGCACGTATCATGTTAATTCGTCTTTACTTTTCAAAAGATGCGTGGTGTATGCACGGCTGAATGATTAATTCGTGAACATTTTTGAACAGAAATCTATCGCTATTATATGCATGTATAGCATCACGAGGCTTGCTCGAGGCAAAAGAAGGCAGAATACTAGGAGAGTATATATATCTACATATTTTTAGCAAACAGAGAGAAATGAGCTGCTGGCATGGCCGAAAGTCCAGCCTACGCAGCCAGAGCAATGTGGCCACCTCTGTGACCTTAACTGAAATCGGTAGTCCAAGCAAACAAAGTACTACATTGCCTCTCTCCTCTTTCGAGTGTCGTCCTCGACGCGCCCCTTGATAGACCTCCCGCGGCAGCCATCGCAACGTAGCCAGTGCTGCGAGAAGAACCCACGAGCTAATCATGCCAGTTGCCGATATTCGACGCGATTGAGGCGATGCTTGACACCAACGTCGGTAATCCCTCTCGGCAGTTCGATTTGACTTGGGGTTTTGTCAGAATTAAAAACAAAATTTAGAATGAGAGGTTCTGCTTACCAAGAGCATGCCTGTAAAAAGACGTTAGCACATTGATCTCCTTAAGCATGCATATCAAGGGTAATCTTTCGAACAAAATCATTCCAGGTCGTCCATGACCAATGTCACTTCAGCTGTTAATGGTTTTCTTGTAGAACGCGAGATGGAGATGCCGAAAGCAAACGTCCTTCCCAGCCTATCCGCTATGGGAGGTTAGAGACACTTCATCCGTAGCACATGCACTTCTTCCACACCGCTGAAGTATGTCACAGGTGGTGGAGATCGGGATAGGAACCCCATAGAATAGGTTTTGCTTCCCGCTGCCACCAATGTAGCGTCCCGAGGCTCCTCTGAGACAATAGAAGACAGAAAACCAGGGTGGAATCTATTTGCTCAACAAGCAGAGGGAAATAAGCTGTTGGCATGGCCTGGAGACAAGCCTACACAGATAGGACAATTTGGCCAATTCTGCGACCCTGACCGAAATCGGCAGTCCAAGCAAACAAATTATCCCACGTGTCTATATTTAGGAACAATTTTTATTTGTTTGCTTTTTTCAATTTACTCTTCAATTGGGATGTGAGGAAAATGTTTCTCATTTATTCATCTTAGGCATCGCTTGCTTTTCAAATCTAGTTAAAGAGCTTCAGCTCTACCACAGCTATAGTGGTCTATTGTTTGTTCGGGCGCAGATACCTCCAACGGTTTTCCGGGTGGCTATATTGCCCCAGCCAAGTAAAATGATTTCCAGGCCATGTCTATCAAACACATATAATTTGCCCTGGCATTTCGCCTTCTATTTTTCTTTGAGGGAGTCTTGAGACGCTACATTGGTAGCGGCGGGTAGTGGATCCGACTATAGTGGATTTCCACCCCAATTTGTATCACCTGTAACAAATTTCAGCTGCGCAAGAGAAGTGCATATGCTACAAATGGGAGAATCCTTGTCATCACATAACAGAAGGGCTGGGCATTAGGTCATGCAGATAAAATTCTCTTCCTCTTCCTCTTTTTTTGCCCTCCTTTCAATAAAAGCTTCATCGTTCCCCTTCCCTTGTAAAGTGCTCTCTAAGTCAATCGCATTTCCCTGTAAATGTGCTTTTTTGTTTTACATTTGGAAATTCCTCCATTCCTTCTGTTTACTAGTCCAAAGCAGGCACATTCGTTAGCTTCAAACACATCATCCCTTATTCCTTCATGCCTTTACTGCATTTTCCAAGGCACCATACTTATTTTCTGCACTTCGCTTTCCCCACTACACCTCACCATTATTATCCACGCTGCATATTACTCACCTGCTTCGCGACTATTCTTTAGCAAAGGTTCCAGTATTGTGCTTTAGCATTTTTGCTTTTAAATCTATTCGAGTCTCATACCATATTTAGGCAGTTTTTTATTACCGCTTTAAAAGAGTTCCATATTAAAAGGAAACGTAATTACTTTATGTCACTATAAAGCAATGTTAAGATGTTATAACTAGCTAGATATAATTTTTTTATTTAGTTAAACAATTGTAATAATGTAATCATGCGGATAAAACCGATATGCATGCACATAGTAGTATCTTTTTGCAAACTAACATATAAAATAATTTACCCTTAACCATGCATTTCATGAGTCAATTAAAGTGGTAGACATTAAAAATTATTGGGTTTTAGCAGAATAATTATTGCATACTTTAGTTATGCGAAAAATTAGTTTGATTTACTGTGCTAAGTTAGCCGGTTTTCTCAAAATATTACTTGGAATCAAAGGTTATTGTAATACTTATATTTTTTTATGAGCTTTGTAGGCCAGAGGCGAAAAAACAATTTAAGCTTGACGGCAGAGCAGCGTGGCCACTCACAGGAGCGTGATTTATCCCCATCCTAAGTTCCCGTACTAGGCCTCGCTGTGCCATCTCCCTCTTGTAATAAATGTCGAAGCGTGTTCCGACTTCTAATAACAAGGGCGATCAGGAGGAAGAGGAGGAACCCTCTACAGTTATCCTGAGCTTTTCGTTTGCTGTTTTCTGTACTGTATGCGTGGCGGTTTTAAAGTATGATTGTGGCGTCCAGAGGCTCCCTTGAGGCAAAAGAAGGTAGAATGCCAGGATAGAATATATATATTCCATGGGCAGAGGGAATTAATCTGCAGGAATGGCCCGGGGGCTAGCCTCCGTAGCTAGGGCAATATGGCCACCTCGTGACCCTGACCAACACTGGTTGTTCAAGCAAACAAAGTATTATCATAAAATTAAAGGGAGCGAAATCAAGCTGTTCTTTTTAAAAGAATGGTGTGTTTTTAACGTAGCCACGTCTTCTTGAGGTGATTGGCATTGTCAAACTCAGGCATATGTCAATGAGTTGGCCAGAACAAATGCGTAATCTGGAGAAATTGACGTCTGAGTTACTGGCATGGTAACTACGCCTTAGATATGTTCTGATTCTCAGAAATGGAGTTGGTGCCCGATATGAGCTGAGGGAAGGCCTGGAGAGGACGGAGATGGTATGCAGTCCCTTGTTAAATCAGCTTGTCAAAGTGACAAATTTGCCCTTTGCTGCTAACTGTGGCACATTGCATGTCACGGATTTCGTGAACTTACCTTAGAAGGTAGCTATAATTTCTTCTTTCTATATCAAGAAATGCAATAGCTTTACCCCCTCTACATTGTTCTAGCATTAAACCACCCTCGTCATCCCATGGATGCATACATGCTCAAACCACCATCTCCATGCCACCACTTCATAGTGGTGCTCAATTTAAGCGCTGTGTTCTTAACACTGCCCTACCGGTGGTAATTGAAGGCGTACAAGCTTCATTTGTGTGCCATGAAAAGTGCTTATTAGGTCATTCATTGCCACAACTATATCAATTCATACGTTGCCTAGCCCTTCCTTCAGCCTCACCGCTTCGGTCCAGCTGACGGTCTTTGCGGCTGCACTTATAGCCGAAACGCTATTTCTACTTAATACTCAGTAGAGGTATTTGTTCGTGATTCCTCATATTGTTGTAACCGGCGCTGTAGACGGCTCTTCCTTCCTCCTCTTTTCTTTTACAACTCTTGCCATGAGAAAGTTGAATATTTTCAGATATATTTATCATATGCGGGAGGAAGACATGCAGTAACTGCGCCTCAGACCCTGGAAAGCGACTATGTTGTCCTCCCATCTCTAGCCTACAAGGCACATTTAAAGAACACAAATATTACAACCTTTGTAAAAACACAGGGCTCATTAGCGCGGATCGGCATGCCAACGGCTAACTCGCAAGCACATGCACACTTGCCATATGATCTGTGGGCGGTCCATCTTCTTGGGTGTGCTTGACTGTCTCCGTGTAAATCTTTCATGTGAAGGCTTGCGACACTAGGAAAGTGTTCTTTTTTGAATTACTTATTAATAAAGTTGCGTATCATAAATTTGGGGATAACATTAACTCAAATGGCTTCAAATTTTGCTAGTCCGAAAAGCTTTAGGGCAGTCGGATTTAAAATATCCTCATAAAATTTCCGTCCAGATTTTTTTTGCTCAGATTCTAGCAATCGTCATATTTTGCGTAAAGCCTAGTAAATTTGCAACGAAGCATTAAAATTACCCGTGCCGGTTGAAAAATGCAGCGGTAATGAGAAGTGAACAAACCTTTCTCATCGAGATAGGTGCGAAAAAGACCCCATCGTTTTATCATGCCTTCCTTCTTAGGCAGCAAGCGAATCATCCCATCACAATTGCTAATTCTTCAAGATTAACCATTTGGGCACGGGCTTGTCTGATACCATAAAATGGATGACTGTCATTTTTTAGGGCAATAGAATCGGGGGAGCACTTTAGTGATTGGTACTATTCACTATCACACTCCATCCAGACGCTGTATAACAGGCATTAAGTAAAGCCTCAGCGTCAGAGGTATAGGGCAGGCTTTGGCTTGTAGATTAGCTTAGCTCATCTTAAATTTTTTAAGCCAATCCAACCCTCTGCGCCATTTTGATCTTAGGTAGGGGGAGGACACTTTGTTTGCTCAAGTTAGTCATCAGCGCCACCAGTAAGTCAACCTGATCCATGTACTGTAGCGGCGCGTGCTTTTGTGCAAGCCATTCAGTCAAGAGCGTGTTTCCCACTGACTCCTTGCATGTGACGCTAACCCAAGCCACACGCGTGCGCGGAGTCGTTGGTCTGCGCCTATGCGGCATTCAGCCCAATCGCAATACGATGGCATTAAACTAAGGAAGACTATCTGTTCCTATGCTTAACAGTGAGAAAATGTGCTGATATCATTAAGGATAGCAGAGGCATTACCAGCTCTAGAGCTAAGGCAACCTATGTGGTAGAATTAATCCGTGCAAATCCTCTACTGATGCCATCATTTTCAATTCCAGTAGACTAAGACATCAGTTAAACGCAGTCAAGCCCACAAGCACCTTGTAGTCTATTTCTTATTAAGGTAACGTTGAGAATAGGATGATATGTCGCATGTTCAACACTCTACCCTGCTTCCAAATTGCAAATCCAAAGCGTCAGCATTTAAGACAAGTCTACATCTGCATTCCCATCCTCTGAGAAGAAGATGGACATCTCCACGACAAATTGAATACCCACTAGTGTGCCACTTCACTTCCACAGAAATTATGGTCACGCTTAACCGACTTTGTATCTGCTTGCATGGCCCTGCTCTGTTACTCGATTAGAACTCATCGCTGGGCTCATAATGAGGGATACTCTAATGTGAGTAAGCAGACGGAGGTTTGGTTGCCAGGACAATGTTGTAATGCCGCCTGACGCGTCGTCTTCTCGACCTGCAATCAGTTAGCGAGTGATGTTTATCCACGCTATAACCGACTGCATTTTTTAATGTCACAAAATGCAATTTGCAAAGTCTAATTAGGCTGCGTAATCGTTTAATTTTACGTAGCAGCTAAGTAAAAAGACATATCACCACCAATCTCAAGAACAGCCCAATCGACTGAGTTGCAGGCATAACTGAAGCTCAGATCTAGCAAAGATGAGGATATTAGTAAGGTCAGAAATGCTTTGAAATCGGAATATGTGCATTTAAGCTAAGGGCATGATAATGCACAAAGGCAGATCAAAATAAAGGGAAATTTAGGTACTTGGCAATATTCAAATATTCTTATTTCGGCCTCGCTGACAGTTCCCCTTCGGTGGAATTGTGCGAGGTCCTATGAGTCGTGCAGAGATTTAGTGACAAGCGTTGATATCTGTGAGTTGCAGACGTGATATCTCACTGACGTGCGGCGTGGCATAAGAGACGAAGGATGACGGAAAAGTTAGAGTTAAATGGGAGATGTAGTCCAGAATAACGGATGAATGTGCTTTGGGCGCGAATAATGAGCCGGTGTCATGTGAGACATAAGTCAAAGCGGGCCTTGTATGAAGTGCATTACGCTAAAGTCTTTTCAATTTGTGATTTCCACTTCCGTATCTGACTCTATCTACTCCCGACCTTGACCCAAAATGCACAATATAAAGAGGATTCAAAAATGACTGGTAGTAAGGGAGGTTCATGTATGAGCCGAGATCTGCCTGAATTGTCCCTTTGAAAATCTTTGTCAGCTTATATGATGCATATGTATTTCCACTCACAGGATTTACCGAATAACTAGCGTGAATACAACTCGACTACCATGTATAGAACAGTTCGGCTAAAAGTACACAACATCCAGGTCGCGTACTCGTAAATCTTCTTCAGCTTCATTTAAGTCATTTGACTGTACCATGTTCATGCAGCTTTCGCGATTTCAGGTCACCGTTGCAGGGCCTTGGTGACGTCTTGGCTTGGGCCAGGTGAATTACTCTAAACTGTTTGCGCCATAGCTATGAAACTGTACATTACTACTCCCCTCCATCCCATTCGGAAACATGAGCCTTGTCTTCCCAAATGCTGGTTGTCGCATCTCTCTATTCCCTTCGAAAATGATGCTAAACCGGAGCTTTGTCAGAGTCCTATAAATCATTAGTCTGCACTGCTAAACTAGCTTTGGCCTCTTTTACAGCTCTGCTGGTCTGTTTATTCAGGCGAAATAGTTCTTAAAACACTGTATTATAGTGTCTGTTCTCAATTCTTTTATCAACCACATGATTCTGTGCTTCACTAGTTTTATCTTGAAGTCGTTTAGAAAAAAAGACATTTGAGTTGCTACACTACACTGCTGATGAGTCAGTTTCATCTCAAAATCTTTTTTTTTAACCCTAGTATTCTCCAATGAACTTGATGTGAACCAAAGCAACTAAATTTTAAGTGGTTCCCATGTGCCCTTCCGAGATCCAAAAATGCTTCTTAGAGCACGGATGATGGGCAAAATAATTCCCAATCAGGCTCACCTCTACTCTCTCCCAAACTTACTTTGCATTCATTTTAGCACCGTTCCTTGATATTTCCATGTACCGCCGGATAAGTTGCATGCAGTTAATTGTAATTATTTATGTGGTGTTTTCTATAAATTACGCAGTGCTCTCTTTTGCAATTGCTTGCCTTTCTGCATTGTTTAATCACAAAGTAATCTATGTTCCATGTACGCATTACGTGAAACGCATTTTGAGGCGAAAGATGCTGTTCGCAAGCACTATTTTGCTGATCATGTACGTAACAAAATTTTTGCTAATCTGATGAATCAGTGGCATTGGAGTAAGCCAATGGCTTTCTTTTCTGTGAGGAATGCTTCCATTTTGCTATCCAAGCCTGCGTTTGTCATAATCTTGCTCAAGCGAATCCCTTTATAAAAAATAATGGGAGTTAGTTGCGCCATAATTATTCGGGACAAAAGTAATCAATCCTTAAAATGACTGGTTTTGACAGCGTCAGTTGGCGGTGGGCGAGTAATCGTTATCCCTATTTAATTCAAATGCCTATTTATGATGGATAAAGGCCATCCGCATCGCAACCGTTTTAATATAACCACAATACTTGTCTGCAGCTGTTGGTACTTAGAGCACAGTTAAGGCGTTCCGTTCAATTTGAAATAATTGTCCTGGAAAATTAAATAGATGGAAATCCACGATCCCATTTATTAAAATGGTGTAGCTGATAATGGATTTTTCTGATAATTATGCGAGGGTGAATTGAGCTGTTCTTTTCTTCTCGAATGCGATAAAAGTCGAAGGAAACTAAAATGCTAAGCTAAACATGCAGTTTCTAGCTTGCTTACAAGCACTTCTATGGCGTACCGGCTAATAATGTCTCCGCTTATCACAAAGTAAGATAAGGTATTGACCTTTACAACTGTGGCATGCACTTTCGTTGTGCACAAAAAATAGGTGTGATAGTGGTGACACCAATTAGACAAAGTATTAAAAACCCACGTCTGTAGCATGACGCATACATTTGCTGTCTAAATTTGCTCTACAGCAGTTTTTGTTGCATTGCGCCATATTTTGCAATGATAAGCTCCTCTAACCATGCTAGGGACCTCTTCTACCTCAATAATTCAATTGTCGAGAGTTCTGCCGATGGACCACTTCGAAACAGCGATTGAATTGCGAAACGTCACATTGTACTAATGTGGCCTAGTAAGGCTTGATCGCTTTGGTTCTCCATCTAATAACGAACCTCAGCCTCCAAGTTTTCGTTCAATACTCTTGTTAAGCTCAGGGGTGAGACCAATTTTTCAGCTGCATGGATCGGTCCTTGAATGCAGGTCGTCTGGTGATGACCTTGCCATCTAGAGAGTGTCCAAGCAGCAGTCATTCTGGTGGAACGAAGGCAGAGATGACGTCCAACTAGAGGCAGTCTAACGATTGCCATTGGCTGCGGGAGTTGTCTTCCAGTTAGCAAATAATTTATATTGGCTTTCATTTACGGCACATAGACTGCACAATTCGCTATGGATGAGATGGGGAAACTTAAATTTCTCATCAGCAAATGTCTACAGATTAGGGTTAAATCCCTTCTTTGGACAAAAGGAATATTCATAAAAAGTTTTGGCAAATTGTGATGAGTTTTGGTGGCAGATATCTTGGCTTGTCCGCCTTCTTCTAACATTTATCTGTTCACATGTGTCGCAAAAACTGCGCTACTGTAAGTACCTACAATTTGCTGTGAAGAGACAGCCATCGGTAAAATGCAGAGCTTATTAACAACTCACAGCAGTGACAACGAGCCAAACAAACGATGATCATCACATGGCGTAACTTTTTATTAGTCCATCAGACGCACACTTGAACAATCTACCAAATCGCAGAATTTCTAATTTGCATAATGCAATTAGGTCTTGGCAAAATAAGTACATTTATAACGTTCTTCGCAATTGGCAATGTTGTAAAATTTGATTTGGTGTACATGACGCTTTTGAGAGATGGAATTTAAAGCAAAATTTATTCGCTGGTTTGTAACTACCATACTGAGAAAGCCGTACCTGAAATTATCCTTACTTCCACAAATTCGGTTAATAAGAACATATTAACTGACGAGAAATCGAAGTCCAAACCACAAGGTCTGACCAGTCATTTAGCTATTCACCCGTTTTTGCATCTGTTTGCTCGGATACGACCTCCACAATAATGAGGATGTTTGGGGACGAATGGATTCAAATGCGGAAACAAAACACACGCATAAATGTAGCCAGTGCTGTTTATCACTCGAATGATTGTCTTGCCAACACCACAGCTGCAGCGAGGGCACGGAAGAATACCTAATGTTAAAAGGATCACAAAGTGGCAATGGCGACATAAGCGTTACACGAAGTACTAGCATCCTCTAACGCAATAACGCAGGCTACGTACGCTTAGCTGTTGAAGGTGCCAAGAACAGTTCATCAGGGTGCATTGATTCAACTGCCAATATTCATTCCGCATCGGTGGCCACGGAGGTGAAGTTAGCAGAGATGAAGTGGAACGTTAGCCAGGCGTAAGCAACGGTTAAACCAAAGTTTATTTAAGAAAGGCCAATTTCGGGTACAATGATTAGGACCAACTAAGCATCGCACAATTTGCTATGTGCATAATACGAAGCCGAGGAAAATGGGATTGGAGTAGCATAAACACTAGCGAGTTCTACCCTATGTGGGACCGCCTGGGTGTTCTTACAAAGCAGCTTACACTGCTCATGCTAAGGTGGGCGAGGCAGATTACCCAGCCATCACTAAATTATTTCACTTAATAGGCTGTGGTCAGTCTATAAGCTAAGAACCTGTGTAAAGTGCAACTTTACAAAATATGAACACCGCTTCTTTACTGCACTGATTCAAAGAATGATAACGGAATTGTCACCAAAACTAGTTGGCGCGTCAATATATAAAGGCATTTGGAAATTTCTGGTGTCATGTGTAAGTTTCGTAAGAAGGCTTCGAACGTACCGCTTAAAGGGGTTTTGAATCAGCAAATTAAGAAGGTGTGAACAAAAGCTATCAGCTGTACAGTAGGGCAGCAGAAAGAGTCCTTTTTCTCTCGGTTTTGTCGGCCAGGAGTTGTATTTCAGCTCAACGCCTTATTCTTTAAGCAAATTCATGCTCATATATGAGAGCATCGGAGCCTTGCAGTAAGGCACTTAACAACAGAACGCATTTAAAATTATGTATCACTCGGGCTATAGTATCAATGAGGAATCCTCAGCGCTTCTGCCACCTTGCAGCCAGTGTGAGTGACTCAATTTGACCTCCTTTCTAGCATGTGATTCACTGTCATCTTATGCAAAATTATTCAGCCATAACAGTTAACTTGCTGCTACTGAGGAGAATACTTTATTGATTAAGCGTCTATCCCTTTTTAATTTCCCACAGCACTTATTAAGCTCATCTTGGCGAACCAATCTCGCCAACCTATTATTTTAGCCAAGCCACTATCTCAGTGCTTTGCTTTACCAGACTGTGGTATTGTACGGGAAAGCAAAAGTCTGTCCAGTTTCTCAGGTGAAGTATATTGCATGACTGTGCCCTGTGAGGTTCAATGCTCGACTCATGGAGCTGACATGGTCTGCGCAATGTAGCTACTACTTGTTTTGGACTTGCAACAGAACACTTCACGATGAATCACCCCCGATGGCCAGATCTGTGCGTTTCTGCAAGCGCATTGTGCTTTTCGGCTCAATTAGACTCCACTCCACGGCAAAAACAACTGGCCTACCTACTTTGCACTCTCTTGACTCAAATGTGACACCACTGTCTCTCATAGATCCGCACATCCAATGCCTTAAGCCAGTTAATTCTCCAGCATGTTGATTCACCCTTTGTTCATGCTTACTTCAATCAATTGATTCGACGTTTGATTCATGTGCACATTTCTTCTGCGATCGACGACAAGCAAAACATACTGATGGAAACAGTGCTAGACAGGACTGCTTCAGTCCGCTTGATGAATGAACTAAAATGACCAGATTTTTAGCAAAAGATTCATTGCGCATCACACAGGTTCTTAGCTTATAGCCGTGCCAAGTAGCATGAGCAGCGTGAGCTGCTTTGTAAGAACACCCAGGCGATCCCACATAGGGTAGAACTCGCTAGTGTTTATGCTACTCCAATCCCATTTTCCTCGGCTTCGTATTATGCACATAGCAAATTGTGCGATGCTTAGTTGGTCCTAATCATTGTACCCGAAATTGGCCTTTCTTAAATAAACTTTGGTTCAACTGCTGCATTCGCAAAATCAATTATGGCAAGACTGAACATCGTTCTCAACTGCATGAAATTTACATTTTACGCAGCAACAACAAATTTGCAGTTCCCAGTAGCCTTGTTTTTTAAATTATTGCCACTCAGTGCCGAAATCATCGGGCCATTAAAGAGCCGCTTACTGTCAGTGGCTGTTTCAAAGGCCTTTCATTTTCAGCGATGAAAACCCATAACAAATATGCGTTGTGTAGCGATTCGCATTTCACTTTACACACACTTGAAACATTATGTTGCTATCTTAACAGGGTATGGTTTCGGCCGACATTAGTTGGTCTTTCCGCATGCCGATTGCACAGTGAGTGTAAACGTCAAACCAGCATTCAGTCGATATCAATTTGAAAACTGGTAGCTCCAATTGGAATCGTTTGTTCGCTTTCAGCCATGCCGTTTACAGTTTAAACTGTGATCCATTTCCAAGTAGATTAATCTAGTTCTTCCTATCAGTAGTTGGGGAGACAAACACGTTGCTGATACTTTGACAACCTGAACCGGCATATACGTGCCGGTCGAAAAGGTTGAAGCAGTGGAGAATAGACGCATGGAAAAAAATCAGCAAAAGCATATAAGCGATCCGCTAACACGTCATAAGTAAAGGCGGCTACAATGTTGAGAGGCATTAATGGTAATGACTAGGCTTGTAAATCAAAGAAAACTAAATCCACTGCAAAACTGTCCGTGTTATGTTATCTCATCTGGGCACACTTATGCGTGCGCCCAAGGTTCACGCTTCTTTTACCCACCACGTTTCATTAATAATGCAGATGAGATAGCGAATGTATCACATCAGTGTTGCTCACTGAGTCGCTACAGCGTGACAGCCTCCTCTATTTCCGTTTCATCAACCAGGAGATGCTTTCTACTTAACAATCTCTCCTTTAGAATTTGTTCAAATTCAAGATCGAGAGCAGAGCCGCCTATTGTGAATGCTGCAAAACACTGTTTTAAGTCCCGTAATTAGACATTTTACACTAAAAATGTGTTTGTCATCTCTCTGACTGTGATAGTAGCGGTGAAGCCACAACGTGTCTGCCACGTTGCAGCCACTGTGATTGACTCTTACTGACAGGCTTTCTGGCATGTGACTATACTGTGATGCTTTGCAAAGTTATTCAAGCATGTGTGCCAACTAACTGAAACTAATAAGTCTCTATTGACCGAATGACTGCTTTACAATTTCTCAGGTCTTCAAATTGGCATTTGCATGCACAACTAAAATTGACATGCACTGACACAAAGCTGGTTAGAAACTATCAAACAACCCTCAATCTTGGACTACCAGTAATTCTCCACATAGCATTTTGCATATTGATGGCGAGACAGAAGACTTACTTCAGCGTGTTTCACCGACCGAACCCAGTCATCTTGTTAAAAGCGTGTGTATTGTCGTTCAACAGGATGGTATTGCATGTGGCAGCAAAGTCTGTTTCGCGGTTCAGGCAAAATATGCCGCGTGAATGTGCGGTGCAGGTGGAATTGGCTGAGGTATGTTTCACTGAAATGAGTCAGACTTGGACTACTTAATACTTTGGTGGTAAAACTAAAGGCTGATACATTTGTTGTGGTTCAACATCATTTATTCCACACAAGCACTTGATGGAACTCTAAGTGCAGGCGCGTTACGTTGTGGTTCAGCAGAGGCATGGCAATATTTGCAGAACACAAAAGATCCCAGCAGACCACAAAAATTGGGCCTGCAAAGACACAGGTCATAATCATTATGCATAAAATGAATGAGTACATAGCTGAATGTATGAGAACGTAATTGCTTTCCATGTTTGAGTGACTGTTCTCACTCCCCAAATTGAGTGCAGTCCTACTACAAATTAGTGGTGCTGACTCTTGTAGCATCAAACTTCCCTGCCTTTAGTAAAGGAATGTAAAAGCCACATGCTTATCCAGTAATACAACGTGCTTTTTGACTTGCTTTTATCAGCAGACTTCCTTTGGATGGTAGCAAACCGCTACTTAATTCAACGGTCTCTGATTCCTTAAATGTTGCTTGTTGACTGTGTAGACGACGTTGCTACTTACGGTCGTAGAGCGCAAGCAGGCATACATGAAGTTGGGCGTAATTGCTGTGAGTAATTTTGGCGCATTAGCCTGCCTTGTTAAATTTGTTTTTAAGGGCTTGACTTGCATTGGGCATCGCCGCGTTTGATCGCATGAATTCTACTTACGAAGGTGCCGGGATTTCCCGCTTTCCCGAACACATAATTAAAGCATCCTTAATATTGGTCTAGCATTACAGGTACTGTACCAGGACCATGCCACCTTAAAATTAAGAGTGAAACTAAGAGTTTTGCATGCAATCCATTTGCGAGATCAGCAACTGTGAATAACACCACCAGTCGACAGGACGCCTTTCATTACGGATTAGTTATGCACATTGTTTGTAAGATAGTGGCATCAACATAGGTAAACTTGGCAACTGAATCACGTCGCCTTGGTACTTCAGTCAAGGAAAGGTATTCGTACATTGCCTTGCCATTCGACGTATTGCATGTGGCAGCATTATGTGCAATGCGATCCACGGAAGCGCGCCTTTGGCTGTGTAATCGTCGAGGCGCGTTTCATTGAATAAGGTGGAATTCGGTGGGAGCAGATTGGTAGCGCAAATGGCAAAACTGATTTGAAAAGTGCACTTCACGAACCAATAACTGAAAAGACAATGCTAGCGATTTCAGCAGGACATTGTTAATTGATATTATTGCATGCAAAGATTTCACTTTAGGGTTTTTTCACCCTAACTTCGCATGTGGTCGAATGCAGGTAACATTTCCTTATCACACTGTCGTATTAGAATTGAATTTAGAGCCATTGTTTGATGCATAGTTGTTCACTTCTCGCTGTGAATTGAAGGATAGCACTTGACACTCACTGACGCATAACACCAATAGGGATATTTTGAGCGTGACCAGCGCTGTATTTTTTTCAAACTTCGACACATGCCTTTGTGGCAACCTTCTCAATGAGGTAACCTATTGGCACTGAGCTGTCAAATTTCATCACTGGTCCGTAACTGCTAGCTTTAATTGTCAATGACTTAGATAGTTTGCCGAATTGTTTGATTTACTGCTTAATATTTTACTGAAACTCCAGGGAAGCAGTGCACCGATTCTAATGGCGATATTATGGCAGGTTTTCTAATAGCTTAAGGCATCCACAAACTAGATGTCACAGAACAGTCATCCGCACTACTTGGCAGCATTGTTCACCCGGGTGCAGTTCATCCCGAGGAACGTATACTTGATTATGGTGATTGGGAAAGAGGTAACTGATGCTTTGAACCTTAGTTTAGTAAATTGTTAGTGTTAGCAGCTAGATTTTTTAGCAACGCGTATAATTTAGGCTTTCTATTCATAGTGGATATCCGCGCCGCTGTTTCATGTACCCATGCATAACTCAGCCGAGAAGTTTTTCTTAACTTATCACTGATTGAGTCTCTGCGAGTAGATGTATAACGACTCATATCGCCTTTCTCTCCACCCATGAATGCAACAATAACCTTACCACTTGTCTGTCACGTTGGAGCCAGTGTGAGTGATTCAAATTGGCCGCATTTCAATCATTTATTGGTAATGTTATCTTGCACGAAGTTATCCAAGCAAGATGGCGAACTTGTTACCACTGAACAAATTCTCTATGGGTTAAAGGGCCACTCGTTTGCTTATTAAGTGTTACCAACTTGCTCTCAATGCAGTGGTGAGCATTGGTGTATCGAATCATAAGGCTGATTTAATAAACTTGAAGTAACGGATCAAAAAGCCCTCTTCATTGCTAATTTTATTTTTACATAATAGTTGCAGGGTGGGGGTTTCAACTCAGGTCAGCTCGTCAAATGCGTCTCCCTGTTCTTGTATATTGCTCTCGTTGGGGTGCTCGTGATTTGTGTTACCATGTGCTGAATCGGCATTCGATAGCAAGGGTCTGATTAGACTCACTGTCAAAGACTTTGCGTAAATGTCTTATTAGATCTGATTTTCGGAGGTGGGATTGGCTGTGTTAGGTGGAATTTTGTCTTTTGACACAGTCTGCTTGATCTTTACGCCGATTCGCCAATGTAGATTGGTTTGCTTAACAGATACACCCAATTTTGGTTTATAGTAGAGGTTGGCGCTGTCGTTCGCCACTAATTCGTGCGTCTTCAGGTCGAAAATGTCTTTCTTCATTCTCAACTGACTAATGCACTCTAATTAGAAAATTAAGCTAGCTAAATCTCCAGCGATTTAATTTGCCCCTCATTTGTGCTTGGTCTATTCTCCTTGTATAACTACTGAGGTATGCATGCGTTTCCTGTGCAAACGATAGCAAGTAAGACTACATTGACGGGAATCTAGTGCTAGTCATGGCAGTGCTTCAGTTCACTCACTAAAATGACTCAAATATGGTAGCGCCACCTCGCTCTCTACTTATTAACTTTAAGTAGACGTAGGGGTTCATTTCGAATACTCATCCGGTTGAAACCACTTCTTATGTTGTCCACACCCTTCTTCGAAGCCTACTTGAAGCAACTTTACATTTGAGGGCATGTGTAGACACTCTAAATAGAACCGCTCAATTCTGGACAGGAATACTCAGCCGTTAATTTGCTGGATAGAATGCGTTCAGCTGCATGTACCAGCGTAGAATTCCTTCCCGCAGGGCAGCTTCATTTCACCTATTCACACCCTATGCTGTGTCGCATAGCACTTGCGATGGCACTTTTGCACGAGAAATAATTTACCGATTTCGCGGTGCTTCATTCCAGAACTTTGCTTGTTTAGCTGTTGGTTGCGTTCATTTGGGTGGATCGATTGTCTTTGCAGGATGTATAGAGCACTGGGCCGTTCCAGCAGTCCCAATCCCACTCTTTTTGCCCAACATGCACTTTCCTTCCAAGTATTATGCCTTTATAGTCTTCAAGGAAGTCTCCATATGCTGCATTGGTGGCAGTAAAAACAGATGCAAGTATGGATTAATGCTATCCTGATTTATGTCGCCAATGGCGAGCTTCGATGTTGTGAAGGAACTGCATGGGCCTTAGATAAAGAAGTGCTGTCGTCTAATAGCAGGAGGACTGAGAACGATATCTCCCTTCGGCAAGAAAGCTGGCAACACGCAAAGCGACACCACTCGTGAACCATCTAGAGAAGTTTTGTCTAGCAGCTTAATTCAACGATGCTCGCATTTCTCACATGCTACGTGCTGTCTGTACCGGTGACGTCACCTCTCACAGTAGTGAAGCTCAAGCAAACAAGCATGATTACAGGGGTGATTACAGTCAATCAATTTGGCCTATTAACCTCCCTTATTAAATTTAATGGGACTAATCGTCTAAGAGCCTGAACAATCGAAGAGCCTGACCTAAATGACAACCATTTTATTACTCCTAACTTAGAAGCATCAGTAAATCCGCTTAATTCTACGCAAAACAATCTCATTCGCCAAAATGCACTGCAGATCTACGTCATTTTATCGGTTGATTGAAGCTGTTTGAACATATTTAAATAAAATTATTTATAAAAGAGGGGAGAGGTGCCAATGTATTGATGAAAGATTAGCACTCCGATCCGATGTAAATGAGAGAATTTAAAGTTCAACTTCGTAGTGAAAAGTGATTGGCATAGAAAGAATGGACTATATCATCCAGAAATGCTTGGGACTCCATTTGCTTGATCCACCGAGAATTGTCCTTTGAGAGTCCCTTATATGCGTTTGGGGCATTGTTCTTTCAGCCGTTGATCAAAAATGTAATAAGAATGATTTTTACAATCACAGATGGCAGTATTCATGCATCACAACTTAAGCTAAGCCGATTTCTTAAAACGTTTCTATTTGTACTATTCTCATAAATGATGGGAAGAGAGAAATTGTACATAACGGTAATGGCTCAAAGTATGAACGCCATCCACTCACGGGGTGTTAACCAGTGCCCTTGCTTTAACCTTTCCTTGCCTTATTCGTCTTTAATCATGGAAAGGCCAGATTAGCCATAAATACCCACATTGATTGACATGGAAAAGTAACATCAGCCCTATGAATTTCGACTCATTTATTATTTTTGCCACATATGCTTGAGTCCTAGATTTTAGCAAACTAAGTTTCCTTTACGACCATTTAATGGTAGAATTTCTCATAAAAGCTTTCTAACTAAGCGCGCAAGGCCCGAAGAGTTGAGCTTGCCTCATCTGTTTCAGCATCACCTTGCAACCGATCTTCTTATCTGACTCTTACTTTTCTCTCATTTCCATTTCTCCTTCGTTTTCCAAACTGTACACTTCTCCTTATGTCCAATATGCCTGCTGTATAATCACCTTCATAAGTGCCTTCCATTTCTGCATTATGAATGATCACTACCGTGCCATAGTGTGGTGAGTGCTTCAGGGACGGATAAATGGTCATCTTGCATGCAAATAACGCAATGCCTGTCCTTCGCTTACGCAGCGATTACTAAATATAGCCCTACTGTGAACGTTAGAACTAAGACTGTTTTGATTTATATAGCTCGGTTCCAAGAATTTTCATTTTAGCCCCAAATATATCATGAAGATTTGCCTGTACCATGTGGTGCTGTGCAAACACATTTCGACATTATGCATAATAATACCTCTAAGTGCAGCGCCTTTGCACCAAAAATAATTTCTTTTTACACAGATTTGCCTTTATTAGCAGCGCTGTAGTCAATTTGGCGCACCATATGTTTAAGCAATCTCAGCTCGAATTCGTAATATTTTAGTAACTGGCCGCTCCTACGTGTAGCAGCTACCGGGATAAAAACGATAGCAGCTAAGGCTCAATTCTCCTACTTCATTGAGCTCAAGTCCACTAGCAAAGCTCACATCTGGGTTTCATGGATCACACTGAAGCATTTAAATATGTGCAATCATTACACATGTAATTGGATGCACAACGCATTCCTAAAACCAGATTAGACGCAATTTAATATGATGTGGTAGTTGCTTTGTCATATCAACCAAACAAGCCATAATTATTGTATGAAGCAGTCTAATATTAATGTATCTTCATCTACATGTTACTACCTGCAATTACTGAGGGGGAGGATTATTGCATGCAATTGAATTGGCAATCAGCGCGAGAGTTTTATTTTGTAATGCTGAAAATGATCTTGGAATGCCCTTTTTACCACTAGCACTTTCACCTAATGTGGATATGTTGGTTAATGAAAAATTATTCCACCGGGCACCTTTCTGAGTCAAAAACAAGCTACTTATTCCTTATTCGAACAGCAAACATTTCAATGAATGCAACATGTTTGTCAATTTGTACAGATGCGGATCATTAGCATAAGCATCTGCTATACAAAGGAAGCCATAGTCATAAGATAAAATAATTGCTTTTGCATTTTATTGGTCTAAAAAAAGCAAATAGTGTATCTCAGTTTAAAGTGTAAACACTTGAATCAAAGCTTGCATCATCCCAAGGCGATCTAATTGTAGACCTTGACAAAGAACCCTCAACAGAGGATCGCTAAGCCGTAGGAGCGACCCTGTCACTGGTTAAGGTTGCTTGAGGAATCTCCCGTATCAAATGCGAATGGTCCCAATGGGGGGGTTGAAGGTTCTGCTGTAAGATCAAAAGAATATTATGCTGCAGTGCATACAAATGTGCAAAAATACCGAGTAAAACGCCCTGCATTTATGTTTTGATCGATAATCATGCACATATGCTATCCTCCTCCTCCTATAAAAATTCCAACAGATTAGTTGACGGAAATTCCAAAGACTCCCATTTTCATCGAAAAGATTGGCATCAAATTCGACAGCAAGCAGCATGTCGCCAATCAAATTCGCGTTTTACGATGCATAAAAGGCAAGGGACAGCTGGCGCTTGAAGGAACAGAGCTACAAGACATCTATCATCTTGCGGAAACACAGCTAATATTAAAGAGCGCTGACTGCTCTAGAATATCTGATTTTCAGAGAAAGCACAGTTCGAAAAGACGCAGATGAATGTGAACAGCAGTCATTCAAATCATGATGATCTCCAAAAACGAATTTGTGCTCGAATCCAAGAATTGCACGATAAGTTGTCCGTTAAAAAGCGCAGACATATCGTTAAAATCAATACTTTGCAGGTAAATTATCATCTTCCACCACTTCAGCTGCAGTCACATGGATGCAATCATTAAACGACAGCTAAAATCTCCCTCGTCACTTCAACTACAGTCACAAGCTTAAAATTTTGCATCACAAGCGAATCCTTTTCTTTCGCTAATTCAGCTGCAGTGATATGATTAAAATCCATGTGTCACAGGCAAAATCATTTCTCTCACCACTTCAATTACGGTCGCATTATTAAAATACATTTTTCAAAGATAAATTCTTTCCGCCTGCTGCTTTAACTGCAGCAAACGATTCAAAATATGCACCGCAGGTGAATTCTCTCTCTCGCCCCATTGGCTGAAGTCACATGGTGAAAATCGGCACATTATAGGTAAGTTATTCTCTTTCACCGCTTCAACTGCAGCCGCATTGTTGTGATACAGTCACCGCAGGCAAATTTTTCCTTATTTTGACTGCAAACGCATGGTTATCATCGATGCACCACAGGCAAATACTTCTCTCTAGCCACTTCAACGGCACACGAAAATTCACCTCTCTCACCACTTCAACTGCAGTCACAAGGTAAAAATCAATTTCCAAATTTAAATTCTTCTCCCACTAATTCAACTCCAGTCACATTATTAACATCAATACACCACAAGTAAATTATTCTCTCTGGCTAATTTGACTGCAGTCACATGATTAAGTCCATTTGCCACAAAAAATTCTCCGCTCTTGTTATTTTAACTGCAGTCTAATGATTAAAGTCGAGTTTACCACACGCAACTTTCTTCACCCGCCACTTCAAATGCAGTCACATGCTTAAAATCCATACATCTCAGGCAAATTATCCACTTTTGCGCCTTTAACCGCAGTCAGTTTTTTAAAGTCGTTACAACATACAAACTCTCCTCTCTTGCCACTTCAGCTGCAGTCGCATGGTTAAGATCGATGTCCGCCAGGTAAATTCTTCTCTTGCGCCAAATCAACTATCAAGATTATTAAAATCTCAAAAACAACTTGCTTGTGTTCTTTCAACAGTTCGTTTCTGTCTACGGCGTTATAAAAATTGCGTTCTACCTCCTTTACTTCTGCCAGACCTATTTTACTGTTTATCTTTATTAATCTTCTGTTAAATTTTGGCTTAGTCTCTGCTTCTCGGGCTATATTTGTCATTTCAAATCATCTCCTTTTAATCCTTTTCTTTATGACACCACATTTTAATTCTCAGAGCAGAATTAGAGAATTACGTTCTTAGTGCGACGATAGCTTCGCAGAATTTGCGCCGCCAGACGCCTGGCGCGAACACATGTGTTGACACCATTTCTAGAAGTTTTGATTAATTCATCATACCTATTCCGAAATGCTTGCTTGTTTTGACGCCCTAAACTCTTTGATTTGCAGATCGTCAGCCTGCATCCTCTGCTGAGAATGCGAGGGAATGCTTTTAAGTCAGCTAAATTTGTCAGTTTTTAGTATCAGGCATAGAAGTGGCAACCAATAATGCTGCAGAACACGTACTGCGTCAGCAATAAGGCATAAAGAAACCATCAAATATGGCCTTAAGACAAAAGTACGAAAATGGAATTGCTTCAAAGTTGCTCTTTATTAATATCTCGAGAATTAGGACACTAAAGGTGGTTGGAAGAATTAAACAAATAACTATACGCAGTTTTCTTAACAAACATTTGACAGCTAAAGAGGTCCGTTTAATTACTTCGCTAAATAAGTAATCATCAGAACCGTTTGTTATCCTTCCCTACCAGACACAGGCTGGCGCAAAATGCAAAACGTACCAATAGTAGCAACCGCCATTAGAAGTAACAAGCTTGCACTAGCCACACCTCCTTCTTGATATGTTTAATATCTGTCGTGCGTGCGATCATGCAAGTGTCAAAGACCAATGCCAAGAAATAGCAAAAGAGCATCGCTTGGAGCTCGCAGAAGTATTATTAAGGCAATATAGAAAAAAACACTAGATTTACTCACGCATCATTTTGTCGACAGGATGGAGTGTAAGGAAATGCGCATTGTTGGACGGCAGTAAGTAAGAATAACTACGACTTGTCCTATAAGGGAGGAGAAAAGAGAACAAAATGGCGCATCTCTTTCGCACAATTGAGGCCGTACTTGGTTGATCCTCGGAATGTGAACACAACAGGGGGTCTGCAGACAGTCACATACGAAACATTTGTGGTGACTTAGTGTGAGAGCGTACTCGACTGAGAAAGATCTGCTGCGCAAAATATGGAAGGACAGTAGTTTCTGATTTCTGTTCACTTATTATTTAGTGCGCAAGCACTATGAAGTGCACTGCGAGTGCAAGAAGTGACTTATACATGAATGGACTAGTAGTCTTTGATATTTATCCTCATCTCTCCAGCTCATGCGCATGGTGGGCAACCGTTTGCCTAGCCTCCTCGGTGTTCTAAGTCGATGTAAGTGCATATCATTCGGTTGTAACATTCCTAACGCATTAATGTTGATTAGTATATAAGATCAGTGGTGGCATAATAGGCAATATGCTATCCTAACTAAAAACAGAGACAATATTAATGGAATGCATCGAAAGCTAAATGCTATATTATAGTATGTAACTTTTATAGACCGCTTTTAAATGCGGCATTTACTTTAGCCTTTTGCAGTGATAATCCATTTTTCCCTTTGCGTAAACTCGCAGACCGCAATCATCTCAAAAGCCGCAAGTCGTTTGATTTATCCCTCTCTAAGCATGGCCCATGCAACCTACGCATATATTCTTATGCGAAATCCACTTACAAGATAGCAGACAGAAAAAAACGAAAAAGATAAAATGGCCAACTTTGTGTTCGTTTGAAACACGAATCTTCCTCGGGAGTCGATGACCCTCCGTTTCTTCCCGAGACTCGTGTGCAAAGAACCCTTCATTCCTGCATGCGCTGATGTACCAGAGAAAGGCTATTCGAATTCGAATTTGTTGAGTAAAAGCCTAAATAAATGACAATAATCTTAACGGAATTGTTGGCCTATGGAGAAAATAATAATAATAACGGGTCTGTTTTAACATTAAATAGTGACGCCTCGCCCTCTTTTAATTTGACTGATTCTTGGTTATTCAATTTATTCTCACTTTTCCTTTGTTACTGATACGCCTCTCAACACCTGGTCTGTTTCAAAATCTGTTTTTATACTTACAGTATTCTCATCCAATAACTCTACATTGTTGAAACTTCTACAGAGTCTTCCTTCTCTGCCTTCTGAATAATGCTTACTGCTCAATGCTGTAGATTCCACTTTAAGAGTCAGTAGATGGCCAATTTGCATGCACATAAAGCAGTGCTCATTCGTCTCTTGTTTGCTTATTGTCAACTGTGGCTATCATGGCAACGCTGGAAAGCTGACTGCCTTGATAATCGCGACGGGCTTCGATAGATTTCCTTGTGAGGTTCCATTGGGTATTGGTAAATGGTTGTGTAAGGTGGCATTGTACAGTCTCAAATATGAGATGGCCCTTAGTGCACCATCTTCTTTTAAAAAAACCTGTCATCTCTTACTGATCTTTCTTCTCTACGCTGTAGTCACTCTGCCATGTAATTATTCAATTTTTCCTAATGTTTGAGTTAAAATACCATTCTTACGTACAGCAATGACTAAGATGTAAAATCAGGAGTCAAGATCGAATTCTCCACTTATATTGACCGTGTCGACTCGTTAAATACAAAGCTAAGTGTACGTCCGTAGGGATAAGTTAATGCAGCTCGTTGAATTGCACTAAAACACCGGAGGATGAATGTTTACTTATAATCTTATATGTACTCAAAGATGCAATGCGATTCAAATGCCAATAACCTGTGAATTCATGCTCAACCGTGCAGCTGCCTATAACCTGTCGATGCGACGCATGCCTTACCATATCATCCAGGTAATGTTCACCTAAGCTCAAATCGTCACATTCGCCCATATCACACAGCAAACACTCATGCCTTATTAGGCCAACAAATGCACTTAAGTAATAAAAAATAACCATAAAGCTCATTAAAGACTTACAAGTCTTGTTAGCGCAGTTAAGCTTGATCGCAATTAGCCAAGCATTTCATACCAGAGGCCTTCAAAACAAAAGAAATCAAAGCGTTGCAAAAAATAATCACTGTGGAAAATCACCCGATAGATGAAACAATACCTACCGAAATCGTGTGAACCCATGTGATCTTGCAACGCCTCTAGAGTCACATACGCTTGGCGACACATTGGACAGTAGAGGTGCATTCCCAAATTATTCATTCTCTCGACCGCACTAGGGTCCACTAAAGAATTGATTTAGGAATAGTTTGTATGAGACGTCAAGAGTATTGCCAAGGAACAGAGCATTATCTTGAATGTGTCGGAAAGTAGCAGAGGCAAACTCACGCATGTGTTTTCTGATATGATGATGGAAGAGCAAATCGAAGTTGGCAAACGGGGCAAAACATACACAGCACACATTGTGACCGGAATCTATTTTTGCAGATTAAGATTGCCTGCGTTACTTTTAACATGTGACGGCATAAAAAGGAGCAATAGGTAGTTATAGAATAATCTTCTTACCTCTTTGATGTCGCAAGAGTACCTGGAAAGTATGGTGAAGCGTCCGGCACACTGGACAAAGCAGGTTAGACAATCCTGAAACAGAAAAATAGATGTAAAATGAGGTGCTGAAGCACTGCTGCGATTCGACTAGATTGGCAACTTTCTGCGCAAGACTTTATCATTTGTATTTAGCCAAGTGTTATTGGATTCAAAGCGCTTTATCACATTATTACTTTGCACAAGAGGCGTAAACATAAATAAGGGCACACTTATGCATAGTTGTGGATTCATATGCGCATTAATGCAAGTAAAAGTAGAAGTTTATTTTAAAATCAAAAACTGTCTAATACGATGCGCGAGTTCCAAGTGTCCAATGTATAAGATGAGGCCTTCGAATGGTTCCATGCACAGGTTGCAAACGTGAATATCCATTTCGGTAGAGAGCGATACAAAATGCGTCGAATTTTACCACTGAGGTTACAGTGAATTGAGTGAGCAGGCAAGGCGACTTCTTGGATCTGTCCTCAACCTTACAGGAGATTAAAACGGAGGTGAGCAATCGTCAAGCGTTTAGTCAAAACTATGGGCGACGCGAAGACTTATTTTAATTTCATTGCACCTTACCTGCTTATCTGTCCTACTCCTTAATGATGAGATGTTTTCTAAGTTTAACTTATTTACAATGAATAAGTTGTTTGCTGAGTATGTCATAAAGCTTTGTTTTAGCATGATTAAATCGATGTTCATCGCAATCTTGACAACAAGGAAAAAAAATCCGTTTTAATAGTCCAGAAATTATGAAAATGAGGCGGCACAAACTTCTAAGCTGCAACAGCAAGTAACCGAAAACTTGCTTTTTGGAAGGTGTGTTTGACCCTCCTGCTTGCTTTTAAATCAGTAGTTCTGTCCGGCATAGTGCTGTGTCATCAACGAGCGCAATGTGATGCACAGGAGTCTAGAATCCTTAACAGGCTAAGACAGCCCATCTCAGAGGCTTGCAAAAGTAGAGCTCATGAGCCATCTGATTGCTTGCATCTTCACTGCGTTAAATTCACAATTGATGGCAGTCTTTGAGTTAGTTGTAAAAACAAGAAGCAATAGCACAGTAGCGTTGTTTACCACGTCTGTGATGACGAGGTTAAAGAAGAAAAATTGGTTAATAACAGTTGTAAAAAGCTCCGGTTCCTGATCTAGTTATATGTGACTGTTCTCTTGTCATTATTTGAATTCACTCAACTTCCTTGTTTGCTCTGGTAACGTGGGCAGCTAGAGCATCCATATGGACGCACCATGCAATTCCGCTTAAGCCCGCTTGACAATATTCCTCTCTAAATCAATAGCGCTTCATTATGGGGCATAAAATGAAAAACCTGCATGTCTGATGTAATTCTGTAGTCATTTGTTAAGTGATTTGTGCAAACTATTACTTGCAACGTCATGAGTAACTTACCTTTAAAAATGCCTAATTGTTGCTTGCGCTGAATCCATGGAAAATGTGTGGCATATTCCACAACCATGTCAGTTATCATCAATCTTCAAGCACTCATTTCAAATGATCAGTGAGCAAAATGCAGTCAAGCCTGTATGGAGTCTTTAGCGTCGCATCAGGTGACTTTGGCACTGCTTTTGTTTTGATTTACTCCAAAGACAATTTTTAAATGCTATTTGAATGATTCTCACTCAATCGCTCTCCTCCAGGCTGACGTTAAATCTACCCAATTTTCCCGGACATACAATCATATAGTGGTAGCATCCTTGAGCCGTAAGAGACGTTAGGTCACTGAAAACTTCCTTATAGCTACGAAGACTCTATTCATTAGAAATCAGTGGCAGAATGCCATACTGTGGGCAATGTGCCTGTGATTTCGAAGGGATTCTTCATCACACCCTGGAAATTACGTCAGCTGCACTGCAGGTCGAGCGAATCCCTCAACTCAAAAGTTCCGCATCAAGGCATGTAAAACCGCTAATCCGTGAGTAATCTTACTTATATTGTCTTGTGTAACTAATGTCTACCAAATTTGTTACCTTTACTATTTCAAAGGCATATTACACCGAATTTCTTAGAAACTCCAAGATGGTTGTTTAACGTGTTTAGAGGTATGTGATTTGCTTTGTGCTAGTTGATGGGGTTCGGGATAGGTTGTTTTATTTAACGTTGGTTTTCCTCATTCAACTGCAGCATATGGTCTTCGAAATGGAAGTATCATGTCCACAATGCTATCTCTATCTTAATCAGCAGCGAAGATAATAGTAAGCGTAGATGATTGGTCACTCGTCATTTGCCAGAATACAAGCAGGGTCGTAAGTGTTAGTGGTTTTTGTACAACTCAGCAAATAATGTGACAAGTCGAATGAAGTCTTTTGATATCATGGATATTTGAGGCTAACATTGACACTGGTGGTTTTATGCAGGCATAAAAAGCTGTTTGGTCTTTGTTATTGCTCACTGCAGAGTGCGCGCCTGCACGACATAACTCTAAAATTTTCCGTGAAAAAATTAAAAGATGAGTGGCTTAACTTTTTTGTTCATCTATTTATTCTGCTGCTTCACTCGATTATGAGCACAGCGAGACTAAACATGTATGGTAGCAAAGTGTCGCAGAAGGAATTGAAAAAATATGGAAGTTTATAATCAACCGCTAATTTTTGCGAGTCTTGCTTCTACCTTTAATATAAAAGTTGTGGCTACAAGATTCCATGAGCGTTCAGGAGGATACCGAAGGGCACCATTTGCGTTAACTTACAACAGAACTTTAAGCATTTTGGAATAATCTAGGAGTACTTTGTTAATGATGACTTCTCTGAAAAACCAAAGGAGCGAAAAAATAGATAGGCTCTGCTATAGACTGCTGACGCGCAAAAGCGTGGGCTGAAACACTGCTACCCTAATCGAACATAGTACCCGCAAGAATAGAGTTAACTGACTACTCTATTCTTTGAAAGCAAAAAGGATGAAAAATTTACGTAGAAATTAGCGCAGCGACTTTAGTACTAAGGAGTTTCTAAATAGATGCCACTCCGTAAGCAATGCATCTTATTTGGCTTAATGAGCACTCAACTACACCTTCTGAGAAGACATTTTTCAATGCTTACCAACTGCACTACTCTGGTCATTAAATGGGAAGTCGAACATACTTGCAAACAGAGACCTGAGCAAACACACAATACCATGCACGTGCAATGCTGTTTGTTTTACAGAATGAATTACTAAAATTCACCCATTTGCAATTAAACGAGGAACATTATCGCTGTTCATTTGTCTCCAAGACATAAAACATCTGCCGTGTTGACATTAGAGTTCATATTGAGCATTTAATTAAATGACGTTACATGACCATGTTCATCACTGATCCTTCTATCCCCTGCTTCATCTGACTGCCTAGTCATCAGCCGATATTCCGTACATTCATCTTGAAATTGCTTCTGCTTCGCTCTTTAAGAACCGACCACGATTTCCACAAGGAACTCCACTAAGAATTGACACAGCTGATCATATGTGGTGGGTGCAAGTCGGTCCGGTCAATCCTACAAAATGAATCCGGCCTAAACTCGAGGCTCTGTAGGTTTTGCTGCCAATCATATCGTACCGTATTTTAATAACTCAATTTGAAGGGACTTGTGAGATTTGCCTACTATGGCTTGTCACTTAACTATTTTTGCTTTACATTCAGAAAGGCTCCGTGTTGTTAGCAAGAATAGCAATTTCCTGCCGTGAAGCTGTTGATCTTGTGTACTAGGCCGTAAAAATGTGCCAAAACTACTATACCCCAACATCAAGATATTCATCCACACCTACATCAGCGAATAAAATTTGTGAAGTGTAACAGGTTAATGAATAAGCCTTAAAGGGCTATCAAATTATCCATCACTTGAACATTCTTTTACTCTCCATGCACTTCATGGTGCTTGCGCACTACATGATAGGCAATTTGAGATGAAATTCTCACATATACGAATACTGGCCCACCCTTTACTACGCAGATAATATTTCTGGGTCAAATACGTCCCTCATCAAGATCGCCGCAAAAGTTCCGCATGGGATGGTTTGTAGACCCCATTAAGTTTTTGCATGTTTGGAATCAGAAATTACAGCCCCGAGTGCGTAAAGGAAATGCTGCTTCTTCTTCCTTGCCTTTATAAGTGTCAGGGAAAATCAGGGTAATACACCTCAAACTGTTGCTAAATTAATTTGTAAGAGTACCTCACGCCCTTCTCTCCATGTTGCTCTGGTAATAATTCTTCAAGCTCCAATTGATGCCCTGCACCATTTTGTGGCACTAGTTCCCGACACCCACATGATCACGTTTCCAATATGAAGTCAACATGTGGGTAGAATTAAAGGTGGCAGTTGCAGAACCGCTTCCTTTAGGGACAAATACTTCTATACGCATGAATGTTGTCCCATCTTGTGTGCAGTCAAAAGTAACTAATATTTTTAGATCAATTATACTGAGCTGACATTCAATGCTGCTTAACTTTTGTTGCGAAAATGGTTTAAGCGATTACTAGATTGTAGCTTCCTCCGAATTCACAAGTTTTTACATGCCTTAGTATATGTTACGTAAAAGAACCTGTAGAAGATGTGATAAGCTGCTTGGCGGAAAACTGTCAGCTTAACGTAGAGACCACCTCATTTAATGAAGTTACAAAGGCCCAGCTGTATAAAATGGATTGATGGCTAGGCAACAAAAAAGCAAGTTTGCCTTTGGGCAGTTAAATTCGGTTGGAAGGAGTGACCGTGATTTAAAAGGCGTGGGATGGCTGAAAAGATAAAGTCAGAGATCTATCGAATATGCTGCAGCTAGTAAAGTTATTTGATAGGCGTTGGAGAAGCATTTTTGTTTTGAGCATAATTAAAGAAGATGGGAAAAATTAGCAGGCGTTGCTTCTAAGAATGCGCTGTAACACTTGAGAATGAGAAGTGAAGAGAGTTACAATTGAGAAGGCTAATTCAAGATGGAACCTAAACGGTCATCCCATTAAGCAGTAGGTGGCGTATCATAGCCCAAAAATTCCTGATCGTAATTGTCTAGTGTGTTAGCCGGATCGACTCAGTAGCAATTCACTTGTAGGTGTCGATCATGATGGAGTTCAAGTTAAACACCACCTTCTAAGAGAGGCTTGCATTTGGAACACCACGTCAATGTAGGCTACGAAACTCAACTTTATCCTCTGCTTCTATTCATCTTTCTACCTTCTCCCTTAATGTTTTCTTGACGTACTTGCACGCCACTCCTTCAAGATTTGTGGCAGCTTCTAGCCATCAGTGACATGCTGCGCAAATCTCTCCAAAATCTTCTTTGCATTCTCATTAACTCGCAGTCTTCTTCTCACCGTTTCTGACAAAGGCTCACGTCATAGCTGTTACAAATACGTCAGCCATATTACCTTTGGCCCGATCATGGCGGAGAAATAGTGGGACGACAGCCAGTTTAAAGTTGTCTTTTTGCATAAGTTAGCAAGCACTTTAATTAGCTTTAGCATCTTTTGATATTTTACCAATATCAGAATTACGTAAATTGGAATAAAAATTGTGAGGTAGAAACTTTTGGCTTGTAGCGCAGGGTGGCCCATTCGCTTGTTGCTTTGACCAGTTCATCTTCTTTTTAGAGGCAACATACAATTGAAATCGGGTTGGACCAATCAGCAATGAATGAATATCTTCTAACACTTTAGTTATTCTAGTCTGCAACTGCAACAAATATGTAGTGGGCGACTTCAACCTGATAAATCAAGTGCTCAACTGCATGTAGACGTGACTAAAACGCTTACATTCAAACTGGCGTTTCTCCAAAAAATTTGCTTTTGGTGAAGCCACTTTCAGACGCAATAATAAATTCAATCATCGACGTGGAACCAACAACCTTGTCTTAAGATTGAACCATCGGTTATTATGCTGACCTATCTATATGACTATATTCGATGAAAAAAGTCCTTCCCCTCATGCTGCTTTCCTACGTGTCAAACAGTAAAACAAATGCCCGCAAGATCTATAGAAATTCCAACTTTAGTAGTGATAACCGAATGCACGTACGATCCCAAATCGTGTCGTAGCTATCAAGGTTGCACGTTAGTTTCGGTAAAATCAAAATTGGCAACGTCAAGCTAGCTAGGTAGTAAGAGTTGGCCACCTCGTCAAAGTCGTGGCTGCAGAATGGTTGAAATTTTTACCATTTTAATCACGTTTGCAATTGCATCATTATTTTCGCGATTTATGATAGATTTTTGCCAAAATTTCTCACGTATGTTCAATAACTCTTTTCCTGCAGTTGCACTATGTGGCGCACCTATTTGTCAACCATGAGGAGTAACCTAGTAAAGCCCGATAAAAGCAACTTAATGTGCCTTTTGACCTTAGCCTCAGGTCATGAGCCGATACAGTCCAAAACCGCTAAGTGCTTGATAATGATCGGTCTACGTGTTATTAACCATTCCCATCCCCTTTCCGCCAATCTCTATGTAAGTCTCCATCCTGCCACCCTGACAATCCAATGAGGTTAAAGGATCAAAAAGGACAAGAATTGTAGAAAATATAGATAAGTTAAGCCTCCATCTTCCCTAACTCCTGCTCCATCTCTTCCGCCTCCTCCCCAACTTCAATCGCATGCGTTGTTCCAGCATCGCCAGAACTGGCATCCGGGTGTATTTCACTTGTCAAGGTAATACTTTCGGTAACGCCTTCAATCGTGTCATTAGATAAATATTCTTATTTCCTCCTAAAGCCGATTTTTCTGAATCCGATGAATTACTTGGCTGTAAACATAAGTAGATGATATAGTTCAGGAACACGCGGAAACAGAGCGAAGGAAATAAGAAACGCTGTGTCACAGCACTGTGCAGAGAATCTGACGATAAACTTCTACTCACCCTTTCCCTTACTCTCCTTCTGTAAACATCTCGACTTTGCAACGCACTTAATCACTTACTTGCTCACCAGGATGCTTTCTCGTCGCCGGAGAGGTAAAAGCATTCGCATGAGAGTAAAAATGGTCAGCAGAACCGCACCTTTGCTAGCTCCATAGCAATCACAAGAAGTGATTGTGGATGTCAGTAATCAATTAATGTCTCGCACTACTCTCACTAGTCCTAAAATGCCTAATAACCGTTCCTGCAAATGAAAAAATCATCAAAGGCAAAAAGCCGACGACAAGCATTAACAACAGGGCAGCGCATTGGAGTCAAAGAACATTAGCATTAGTGGTTCTTCTCATTCTCTTCTACCCACTTTTCATGTAAAACAATGAAAAAAGCTCGGTCAAGGTAAAAAACGCAAACGTAAGTGATGTCCGCTCCCGCATGACCACCTAGACGGAATGCTGTCTAAAGTTTACACCAGATGGCACTGAGGGATATCAGGTGACACTTGCTGCCAATCGATTTACTCGTGTCAGGTTCAAATCGGTCCACCACATAAAAACCGTCAATTGTGCTGTTCTGCGCGTTGCATCTTCTATAAATATTCATCTTGCTCTGACGCGCTGTCGCTATTGCCATTTAGTTGTTCACCCATGCCTCCTTCCCGTTTTGCTTTATTCTCACCTCCAGGTCTTATTTTTATCTAGCACTTCTGTCGCTGGCCTCTATCTCCTCGACACCCTTCATCAACCCCATAATAGATAGACATCATAGAGATTAAGGGCAAGTCATGGTACTAACAATCCCTCTACTTGTGCCATCTTTTCTTTTTTTCGCCCTAAACTCAGTTGCGTGCGTCAAGTCAATATTCTCGCAGCTAAATCCTGGTATAAATACATGGAAGGGGAACCGTAACTAGCACCTTCGAGCGCGCAATTCAAAAACATTTTGAGTTTCTTCTTCAAAGGCATTTTTTCCAAGTTTTACTTTGTTACCTGTCTGGATGAGTAGACACTTAAATCGGCTTAGAAGCATATGGTAGAAAGCGGAAAAGAAATAGCGAACACTGCACCACAGCTCTGTGCGAAATCATCCCATGGTACTTACTTGCAATCGTCTTTTGTCCATTTCCACCCTAGCCTTCTTCAGTCTAGAGGCTTCTCAATTCTTTACCCTTAATCTCAATCATTTCCCTGTCCCATTAAGCTTACCATTCATTTTACTTAGCTCCCGCTGATGAAACGCATAGACCACCATTGTATTCCGGAAACAAAAGCAACTATTGTTTCAACCATAGGATTAAAATGAACGCACCAAAAATGCGTCTTGTTCATTTCAATAGCAATCTTTATGAATGGGTTGCTGATTTCTCATTTGTCTTGCATGCCTCATCCTCATAGGTGCTTTATACGTTGCAACTTAAGTCAGCTTTAACACTTGAAAGTGGACTGCCTAATTAGCTCTACACAACTCTATGCCGTATAAATTGAGGTCTTTGCTTTCTTCCTTTCTCTCAGACATTAGGGATCAAGGTAGACACATAAGAAGTAGGTCTGATGACGTGTTTGTAGTGGGTGTAGAGGATCCCTCTTGTGTACGCCTCCTTTCTCATATCCCGCATCAACGCATCCTCAAGTGAGTGCTTCCTTTGTCTCCTACTGCATTCCATATGCTCACGTGAAGTGCAGCTTGCAAGAGACAAATTGTCTTCACATGGTATAGGGGATTTGCCGTATCAATGGGCAGTGTCCACTTCGAGTTAAAATAAGAGAGGAAGAAGAAGGGTCGCAGGAATAAAAATGCGATAATGTTATTGAAGTAAGTTGATAGGCGAGTGCTTGATTTGAGGTCAAGTGAGCTACCAATCAGCCACCTGACAAAAGGCTAAAGTGGATCTTACTTTGCCCAGGACAGAAGCGTTGATTTGGTCGACTGAAAGGGCAAGTCAGTAGGAGAGGATAAGATGAATGTGCCTTCACACCCACATGCACACAAACTTGGACAAGTAGATAGACAGGCGCAGATACATAATAGAAACGGACCATACAGTCTGGACAAGGATATGGACAAACTGGGTCGTCACTGTAAAGCGTCATATAGAGGCGTTAATATAAAAAGAATAAAAAAATTGAGCAGTAAGATGAGCAATGCGCTCATCTTCGCACTCAAGGGGTAAGTGGAGGAGAAGGGGATGAAATTTAGTCTAGTATTGTCCGGGCCATACATCTTCTCATTAGTTAATTATGTCATAATCAAGAGTGAGACTAGAAAGATAAGAAGAATTACAAAGAGGGACCTGGCAGACGATGAGGTGAGAGTAGTGGATAGGGGCGAATCGATTATGGATTTGAAGGAGGTGGGTGTGAGAGAAGCATGAAAGAGGCAGAGGAGAGGGGTGTTCTCGTGTCAACAATTTGGAAAAAATAAATGAAAGGAAATGTTATGCAGGGTGCTCCCAACTTCCTTCTCCTGTTAAGTTAAAAGCGTGGAGCGCACACGGTAAGACATAATGCGATGTGTAGTGCTTGATAGCTAAGTAAGCGAAATAGGAGAGATTCAGCAAAAATGCGTTGCAGTGGGGCTTGAGAAAAGTGGACTCCTCACCCATTTTAATGACGTCATCAGACCTACTTCTTATGTGTGGCCTTGATCCCTTATATCTGCTTGAAAGAACAGGAAGACCTCAGTCTCCATGGCATAGGGTTGTGTCGACTCTATTGGGTGGGCCAAGTTGGAGCGTGGCAAAGTGTAAGACGCCTTAGAGGACCCGGCGTGGAAGATAGGTCAGATAGCCTTGTCTACCCTCTTCTGACCTACCTTACCCATGCACGTCATAATCTATCCCAAGTGACTAATCTAGTCTGTTCTGAATTTGGTCCGGTCTATTCAGATCCATTCAAGCTTAGTCTTGCGTATTGTGCCATCATATTCTAAAATGATCACTAGTGCTTCTGCTTAGTTAGTACTAGTAAGCCCATGTTTGAGCTATGAAAAGTAAAGGCAACAAACCATGCATAGAGCAGAGTAAGAAATGGTTAGAGGATTCGGTAACTTGTTCATAAAGTTTGCTATTGACATAAAGAAGGCGCCTTTCTGATGCGTGTTCCTAATCCCATGCTTAAACAAAGTGTTGTCTTGCACTAACGAAGGTAGAAGATGGCACATGCATTTCCTTTACAGAAGCAAAGCATCACGAATAACTTTGATAGAGACTAAGAGGTGAGAAGTAATAGATATGGGGGGAAAGAGGGTGAGGAATAAGAAAAGAGGATTAGAAATTGACATTACAAGATGACTCCCTACGGTGCTACACTGTAGCATCCTCTATTTCTGTCCCTCTATCTCCCATCCATTCCTAAACTGATCCACAATCTACTAGTTTAGCCATGTAGAAATTGACTAAATAGTAGATTTGATTTTTTGAATGACGCAATTAAAGTGGCTAGTCACATTCCCTTTTAATGTGACCGTAACTTGATGCAAGAGAAGAGGATATTACAGTGAAAAAAAGGATGCGAGGTGGATAGCATAATTTGCCCCTAATTTTCACGATATCTATGTATTTTGACCCTCTGACGTCTATGGGAGTAGTGTAGGCGGCAAATCCAAACAAGATTGGGGGCGAGGATGTCGAATCAGGAGGGATGGTGCAGACGAATAAATGAATAGTAGGAACCTGGGCGTGGTGAAGGAAGATGAATAATAGAAGACGATACATCGCGTAGCACATGTTTAACGGTTTGTTGGGTGATGGAGGAGTTTGAATCTAACACGTGTAAACCGATTAGTAGCGCGTGCAATGCGGTGCCTCTCAGCGCCGCCTGGGGTGGGTTTCAGACAGCATCCCTTGTAGGTGGTTTTGTAGGGGCAGACAATATCTGCGTTTGTTCTTTTTCACTTTATCCAAAGCTCTTGAATTAAAGCATATGTAAAGGAGGCAAGAGAGAGAATAAGAGGGACCACCGATACTACTACTGTTCTTTGAATTAAATGCGTTGTCATGACGAGACCGCTTTTTCCAACTTCATACTCCCTACGTTTCTTTTTAAAATAAATGCCTTTAGGGCGTATAGGAACGATTAGGGCACCGTAAGACCTACACCAAGTAATTGGCGACTGACTTTAGTGATTTCTGTAGAGCTAGCAAAGGTGTTTTTGGCGATTGTTTGTCTTGTACCGGAGAGAACAAAGGCAGTGATTGTACTTCTTTAGCGGAGAGGAAGTGGCATGCCCGGTTCTCTGAACGGGGCGCTAGATTATCAAAGACAGGACGTTTACAGAGGAGGGGCGGGGAAGAGGATGGAAGAAGGTCATCGCTGGATGTCAACGTACAGTTCTCTAAAACTGCTTTTCTTGATTTCTTCCCTTTTTCTTCCTTGCGTTTCTATATTTCTTCACTCGCTTATTTTCATGGCCATGTACTAAAGTAAAGCAGGAATCAACATTCTGGAAGAAATGCGTTTCCTACCAGTGGCCCGCTTAACGACGCTACCCATAGATTTGCCTTGATAAGAGAAGCACACAAAGATACCAGTTGTGACAATGCTAAAACGACGTATGTGGATGAGGCAGGAAAGAAGGAGGATAAGAGAGAGCAGGGGTTGAAATGGTGGTGGCATAACTTAACCCTTATTGTTGTGGATAGTATCAAATTGAGGAAAATGGCTCTTGAACTGATCGTAGTTGCACTTGCACGAGTACTTGTTAGCCTATTAATTGAAAAAAGTTGAGTGCCTGAAAATCAGAGAGGGAGATAGTAAAAACTGTGATGGAGGATAGAGGACTCGCATAGAGAGAAGGGTTTATGTACTAAATGAAAAGCTTAAGCGTCTCGGGTTTGAGCTGCGGACATCAGAAATGAAAGTAGGTGAGAGTAAATTAAGCAGTGCGTTTGTTAAGAGGAAGAGATCGATTGGTGGAGTATGAAACGCAACAATGCCCCCTAATCAGTTGTGGTTAACAATTCCACTTGGTATTACTTTACACCTTATTTTAGCCTAACACATCTGGGATTTTACTCTTTTTTTCCAGTCACCCGCAATCCGGAACGGTGGGAAGAAAGTGGAGGGGATGAGCCAAAAAAAGCAGTGCAAAACGCGCAAACATTCATCCAGAGAAGAGGATCAACAAATTTTCCTGACTTGACAGCAAAATCTACTAGCAGGTCAGTTTAGTGCACGAACTGCTCGATAAGCTTTTTCTCGACTAAAAGCAAAGAAGAAAATTGTTTGTTTACTTGCACGCTAATACGAGGTACCGCAGCATCATGACTATTCAGTTCAGTAAGAAAAAGGGCAAGTGCATGGCGAAGAAAGTGCTGTCTCGCTGATCTATCACAGCAGAAATATAGAAATCGTTGTAGTATGTACGCCGATTTTGAGTGAGTTTAATAAGCACTGTTAGGAAAGCACGCAGATCGCCGATCCCGGGACGCCCATATTATACGAGAGTTTCCTTTCATCTTCCCAAAATCCCGCAGTGGAAGATATATGCATGTCTTGCATGGCAGCAGGCTAATTTGGCAAGAATGATGAGCACTCTTCTCTAAGGTTAAGATCTTATGGTGTCTAGAAGACATCGTGCCTCCTAGGCGCATATTGGTCTCGAGGTTTGTTTACCAAAACAATCATTTCATTTCACAATTATCATAAAATGCAATGCGCTTTCGGAGAGAGTATGCCACAAAATACTTAACCCACCCATAGCAAGATGAATCAACAGATGTCTTTAGAAATATCTTTTTGGCTAGGGTTTGTTTCTTGTGACCCGAACCCCGTTGCATCGGTCGTGCGAAAAGCCCAAATTACCGGCAAGAGTAAGAACCTCTCACCTCGAATAGCACAGGATACAAATATAATGCATATAAATAAGCATACTGAACGCTGGCTCACTCGTTATTGCACTATGAGGGGTCGTATTGCTTGATGAGAAAGTTTTAACGCCGTCGTGCGATTTATATGTGCAAATGCGCCAACATAAACCTGCGCTCCTTCGACTAATCCATGGACTCATACTCATTAGCCATGTGAAATGTACGCGCGATGTGTTGCTAATCTAAATCTGAGCACTTCATGGATAAATAAATACATTCATTATAATGCTAAATTATCTAAAATGTCAAAAATGATTACCTACCTATAATATTTACCAAACGTTGCTTTAAGCAAAACAATGCAGCAAGGCGAAATTCTGCTGCATGAAGTTTTATTCTTATCCTCATGAATGGTAGTGGATTTACAACGAGGCATTAAATTACCTGTATCGATTAAAAAGGGAAATTCACGAATAGGGACCGGTGCTTTGGCACCGAGAAATATTTGAGAACTTTGTTCAGGTGTACACGTTTGCACTTAGAAACAGCAAGATGGACATTTCGTTGCCGTTGTTATTTATAAGAAAATTGCTTACTTAGCAAAGAAATTGCTACTTGGAGTGATAGCATTGAAGAGACACCTGACTTGCTGGCACTTTTTGTTACCACACTTCTTCCAAATGCTGTAGAGCAGGTGTTGTACAAAGCTTAGCTGTCAGCGGAACGTGTCGTAGATCGGATAAGCTCAAACTCTATCCTTCATGTAAATTTAATGCTCTGTGTTCTTGAGTTGTCTGGCAGGAAATAAGCAGTAATAAGAGTAACCAAGAGGCACTCATTTATACATGTAAGCAATTGGTCACGATTTTCAGATCCTCTTACCTTACAGCAAGACTATTAGTTAAGGCACATCAAAAACGTACTAAGCCGTTTTGGGTTGAAGATCCACATTTAAATGATTATAGACTACTTAGCATTCCAGTCCGCTAAGGCTTTTTCATGCCATTTATCCATCTGAAGTGATGTGGGATGATCAATAATATTTTTTTAAAGTGCCGATTTCATTTATATTTGTTGCAACAGCAACTAACCGCCATCCATCAAAAGCTAATTTTAATTTTCTGAATTTCTGCGATTGGTGCAAAACAAATTGCAAGCCAGCCTAACATGAACCAACCTCCAATCACGGCCGAAATCTATCTAGTGAGCATAACTTCAAACAACAGAGATTGATGCATCATCTGAGCTAAAATTCTCTGCTAGTTTTGCATCCTTTCTTTACTCCATTCAAATGGATTTTTTGTGTTTGATGCATTATTTTAAGTTGGCTACAATGTTTGGTTGTGAAGTAGCTCATATGTACAAGTGAAAAGGAGATTTTAAAAAATGCTGAGCAAAGCTCGGACTTCACATAATTAAGTGCATTTAGGAGGTTTTCGTCATTTTTTGCAAGAATTATTACGAAAACAAATGTGCTTATCTTTTGTGTTAAATCCTTAAAAGCAAAGCCTAATGAATGTAGGTTTCAATAAGGTAATTTGTTGACTTTGCAAGCTGCATGTGGCAGGCCATTGAGGTTGTTAGTTGAAAGATCATGTGATGAGCATAGTGTGCATGCAACAGTGAGGCAAAA